>ML309958.1:0-109051 GCA_005239505.1 Nicotiana paniculata | reverse complement strand
ACTCCAGATTTGATTGAAGGCCTGACTTCCAGGTTGACTTTGGGCCTGCCAAGGCTCCCTATAATATAGTGATTTTCATTATGTAATTCATTTGTATTGGTTTGTAATAATAATCTCTGTAAAACAGATATGGGGGTTATTAGTGAAGTAGGGGAGGGATTTTTATATATCTTTGTTGGGTTCGGGTAGAAATCATGCCTATAGGACTTATCCCATTATTTGTAATTCCTGAATTTTGACTTTGCATCCTAGAAATCCTGCTTCTAGTTAGTTTTATCAATTCTGCATAAAAGAACCATATTTTCAGAATCTCCATGTGTGCATTAGAAATCATGTTTCTAGGATCTTCCTTGTTGAGCTTGCTTGGCAACTGGTTAACCTTCCTAGATATCATGCCTATAGGAAATGTAAATCAGTTTCAAAACTTATATACCGTGACTATAAGAAACGTGTGTGTAAATTAGTTTTAACGCTTAGATATCATGCCTATAGGGAAACATACAAATCAGTTTCTATATTCAGATATTACACTTATAACCCGTTCTTGCACTTAGAAGCATGCCTATAGGAGCTAAAAGATAAAATTTTCCTGTTAAAAAATCAGTAACTGGTTTACAGCTTAGATACTATGTCTATAGGATTCTGCCCGGTTATCACTTAGGCAAGCCTGTAGGATAATTAAAATCCTGGGTTTTAAAATTGTGATTGCTTGTTGTTTGAAAACGTGCCCAGATTCAGAGTCAATAACGGAATCAGTAGGCAAACTGATAGGTACTCACTGCCCCACCTTAATAAAACTGTTATATATTCTGTTTATGCTCATTTAGATATCCTTCCTATAGGATCCTGAAATCATAAAAATTGCTTGAATAGCGTGCATCTATTTTTCTATTTGTGGAGGTAAATATGAGCCCCCTTAATTGCTACTTATATGACAGTCCTACTTGATTTTTGTTTGTCGCTTAGTTTTTTTCCTTTTAAGCAACATAGGTGAGTCTAGAACCACCTTAAATAGAGGTCCTAAACACCTCCAGGGCCATAGGTAAGGGATGGGTAGTGCACGCATAAGGTATGTATTTTGGATGTTATTAGAACGCTTAGGTAACTGGGTAGTAAAGGAGATGATGACCTATGCGCTAATGCTACGCGTAACACCTCAATTTGGGGAAGGTTACCGAGTATTGCATGGAAGTGATCCTATAGGCTAATAAACTTAGGACCCCTTTTATTCCCGTTTTAAAGTAATCTCTATCTGTTTAAACTGTTTTATTTTCCTTTAAATACTAATTCGTTTAAATTGAGTTTGCCGGGACCCACCGTTGTGGACCTCGAGGGGTGCCTAACACCTTCCCCTCAAGGTAATTTCGAACCCTTACCCAATCTCTAGTGATGTAAACCGGTTTATGAGTTATTTGCTTTAGGTGCCCTAACACACCTTAATCCGTTAGGTGTCGACTCTTCAAATTCCATACCCCGTTCCAAAAGGAAATGAATTGTCCCAAAATGTAGAAACCTGGACTCCGCGAGGAAAAAAGAGGCGCGACAGATACCATCACATTAAATATTTTTAAACTATAATGCATAATTATCTAACTAACATGGCAAAATTCATCATTTTTGTAAGTTTTGATGCTGTTCTTTAATTTTAAATTCATGTATTATGCTATTGAAATAATATTTTTCGTATTTAGATGATTGTGGTATTGTTAAACATAAAATTTCTCTCGTTAATTAAATTGTATTGTTCCTAATATTAAGGAATATTCATTTAATTATTTTTCTAATATTTAGGACTTAAAAATCAACTAAATATTATGTGTTGAATCTTTCAATTTATTTAAACTAGGCAAGACAATACATTTATAAAAGAAAACTAACACCCAAAAAGATTAAAGTAGGAAAGTTTCGTTCACTTAGAAATCTTTTTAGACTTAGGAGTCATTATTGTTTGTATAGAATTATAACCGATTAATTATTTATAATTTTAGTATAATAAATATAATTGAAAGAGAATAAATTTAAAACTACAAATAAAGTTCCATGCACACAACCCTTTTGGGTTTAGGAATTCGTATTTTGTTGTGAATAATTATAAAATAGTACTCTTTTAGCGTGAATATTCAAAGGATATTTATAATCCACCTTACAACAAGTAACTTAAAAAAATTATTAATGGCTAAAAGTTTTCCCTTTTCAACTTAAACTGTAGACGTACATTTGAAATTTATTAATAAAAATTACGTTCGAATTTTTAGTCTAAAATATTAAAGTTTATTATGCATCATAAACCAAACCTATAGTTTTACCTGCCACTAAATTTACAAATATCTTTTTTTTTTTACAAATACCTACAAATAATTATTAACCAAAATAATATCTATAAATCTATATTAATATTAATATTAATCTATATTTGTATTTATCTATATCTATATACTATATTAAAAACACGAAGACCCTTAGTGAAATGTCGTTCGCCTTTTTTACCCTTTAAAACAGAGTGTCACATTGGACAAAATAGTAATTTTATTATTTTCCTAACATTTAGGATTCTAAAACCCTATAATTTTGGTTATTAAATCTTTCCTTATTTGATTATACTAGAATTCCAAAGTGTAACGACCTGACCGATCGTTTTGAGAGTTATTGCCCCGATCCCCTCTTTATTTCTTTCCCCGTGTCATTTTCTGCTTATGTGTTTTGCCGGGAGGTGTTGGTTGTGGTTTCAGAGTGTTTTGGGATACTTAGTCCCTAAACGGAAGCTTAAATCTTAGGATTTTGACCGTAGTTGGAACTGTGTGAAGACGACTCCAGAATGGAGTTCCATCAGTTTGGTTAGCTCCGTTGGGTGATTTTGGACTTAGGGGCGTGTCCGGATGGTGTTTTGGAGGT
This sequence comes from Nicotiana paniculata, assembly GCA_005239505.1. NCBI lineage: Eukaryota > Viridiplantae > Streptophyta > Magnoliopsida > Solanales > Solanaceae > Nicotiana > Nicotiana paniculata. The sequence continues at coordinate 106,159 of ML309958.1, read as the reverse complement.
CTATAGCTCATTTAGGCTTGAAATGGTGAACGTCAAATTTTTGAAGATTTGGACTGGTAGTGGACTTTTTGATATCGGGGCCGGATTCCGATTTTGAAAGTTGGAGTAGGTTTGTAGGGTTAAATATGACTTGTGTGTAAAATTTGGGGTCAATCCGATGTGGTTTGATAGGTTTCGGCGTCGGTTGTGGAAATTTGAAGTTTCAAGTTCATCAAGATTGAATCGGATGTTGAATTGTGTTTTTAGTGTTGTTTGGTGTGATTCAATGGATCGACTAAGTTCGTATGGTGTTTTAGGACTGGTTGATACGTTTGGTTGAGGTCCCGGGGGCCTTGGGTGTGTTTTGGATGCTTAACGGAATGACATTGGACTTATGCAATTGCTGAAGTTTTTCTGGTTTCTGGTGTTTCGGGTGTGTTTTGGATGCTTGGGAGACCGCAGGTGAAGGATCGCACGTGCAGAAGAGAAAGCACAGAAGCAGAGTTGGGAGACTCGATGAGGGATCACAAGTGCGAGGGAAGTACCGCATCTGCGATGCCCGTAGATGCGCCTAAGGGACCGCAGGCGCGGAGAGGGACCGCAGAAGAAGATAGTTCCGCATGCGCGCACACGCAGATGCAACCCTCTTATTGCAGATGCGGACCCAGCCTCTTAAGTCATTTTCGCACCTGCGATGGAATTCTCGTAGGTGCGGTACCACAGGTGCGGTTGAAGGCTTACAAAAGCGAGTTTACTGGGCAGAAAATAAGAACTCGAGGGTTTGATTCCCATTTGGATTTTGGGACTTTGATAGCTCGATGCAAGGCGATTTTTCGAGGTTTCTCCAAGAAGATCGTTGCGGTAAGTGATTCTAACTCGAATTGGGCTATATTTCATGAGTCTATTACTATTTCATCTTCTAATTAGGGATTTGAGTTGGAAATTTTGGGGAAAATGGTAGAAAGTTCATAGACTAAAATTTCGAGTTTTGGAAGGCTATTTAAGGTCGGATTCGACTAATTCTTGTATGGTTAGACTCGTGAGTGAATGAGTGTTCATATTTTGTGAATTTTACCCGATTCCGGAGTGTGGGCCCGGGGAGGCTTTTGGGACGATTTCCTAATTTCTCGCTTTAGCTTAGATTTCATTGACTATATTAGTTTCTTATAGCTATATTTATGTTATGTAATTGATTTTGGCTAGATTTGGACCATTCGGAGTTGGGTATTTGTGGGAAGAGCACTGCTACCGATTGATTTAGCTTGTTTCGAGGTAAGTGGCTTGCCTAACCTTGTGTGGGAGGGAAATCCCCTTAGGGTTTGGTGCTGATATTGATATGTGAGCGCCCTGTATGCGAGGTGACAAGTGCGTACACAAGCTATTTGTTGCACACACCTGATTTTTACAGAGTAATTACCTGCTTTTACCTCAATTGAGTTTTACTAGCATGTGTAGTTATCCCGTTAGCCTAGAATAACATGTCTATGTGTCTTAATTGCTAATTTGAATTCTTTGTAGCATGCTTATTGAAATCCTGCTTCTTTTCTTGAATTGTACCTAGTCTAAACTATATGTTCTCTTGCTGTACCTATCATCTGTAATTGTTTGACCCGTGTATTTACTTTGGGACTACGGGACGGTATCCCGGGAAATCCCCTGCATATTTACTTTTGGGACTGTGGGACGGTATCCTAAGCTTGCACATTTATTTTTGAGACTACGAGGCGGTACCTCGGGAGTTCTCCGTGCACATTTACTTTTGATACTACGAGGCCGTACCTCAGGAGTTCTCCCTTCATATTTACTTTTGGGACTACGAGACGGTATCTCGGGAAATCCCCTGTCATTTATTTCCGCGTGTTGTACTGTTATTTCATTGTGTTTTCCTTTGTTGAACTCTAGTCTTCTATTATACTATTTTATTCCCCTGCTTTATTTATTATATACCAGTGGGACTGACCTGACCTCATCACTACTCGGCCGAGGTTAGGCTCGACACTTACTGGGTACCAATTGTGGTGTACTCATGCTACTCTTCTACGCATGTTTTATGTGCAGATTCAGGTGCTCGTCATCAGTCGTATTATTAGTAAGTTCGAGGCAGCTTTGGAGACTTCAAGGTATATCTGTTGCGTCCGCAGACCTCGGAATCCCCTTCTATTCTTCCCCGTGTCAAACACTTTCTATATTTTATTTTATTATACTCTAGTGTATAGAGTTGTTATTTCTTTCTGTAGTTTGTGACTCATGATATTCCGGGTTTTGGGAAAGCTGTGTACGTTAGTGTTTTGGTTATTGCACATGCCGAGTGACATCGATTTTGATTATTCAGTATCTATTGTAGTTAGAAGTTAAACTTTTCTTCCGTTGTTGGTATGTTTTGTAAATTGTTAGGCTTGCCTAGTCATAGAAACTAGGTGTCGTCATGACGTGTTTCAGAGGGATGTTTGGGTCGTGACATTTAGGACTTTAAAGTAAAAGTTAAATTTTATTTTTAAAAAGGCTTTGAATTGGGTGTTAAAATTTTAAAATTTTTAGGAACTATATTTAGGGCATCGAATTGTATTCTAGAAATGTTACTTATTCTATTGTAGGACAAAAATATATGAGAAGTTACCTCATCATTGAGTACGAGCTTTCATAGAAATGAAAAATCTTGAGCCTTGATTTAAACAAGTGAAAAAGCAAGAAAAGAGCTTTGAAAGTTTGAATTGGACATTCCAATTATCCTAAAAAAATATTTTTTTCTTGTACTTTAGCATATATGAGTTGTGTATGGTTGAAATCAAGTATGTCCGATTTCGTAGATACGAGGAACTGCCTCGAGAGAAGGCTCATAACGGACCTGGCTCGAGCTCGATGTCAGATAGACCTGTCAAATGGGCCGGGTCGACCCACATAACCCATTAAAATCGACCCTTTAACCGGCCCATGACCCACAAAACCTTAACCGGACTAACCTATTAATTTAAAGGGCCTGGGCCGGGCTATAATATTTTGACCCACTGAACCGGACCGGACCCTAACCGGTAGCTAACCCATAAGTTAACTGGCCCCGACCAGCTCATATATTTAGACAAGTGGTAAAAACTGAATGCAAACATTGAATGAAGAATGTAGTAATTGTCGAAATAGTCGAATTCCATATGTTTTAGAATATTAGTTATAGAAATAGTCTAATTCCATATGTTTCTCAAGTTTTAATGTTAAGAAAGTATGGGTTTTCTTTTGTATTTAGAATTCTAACTGGCTTCAAGGACATCAAGGACATGTAGTAATTTCAAGTTCGTATATATGTATCAAGTTTGAAATTTTTATCATTTATTAGTTTTTAGTTTTTTTAATTAAATTGGATTCGGCACATTAGGGCCCGGATTAAGGGATTACGGGTCACGGGTCCGGGCCGGGTCAAACTATTTTGATTAATGGGTCAAATCTGAACCGAATCTTATAAGAGAGTGAACCGGGTCGGGCCGGACCCGCGGGCCAAGAGTCAACGGGTTCGGGTTCGGGTCGTATCGACCCATTTAACAGGTCTAATGGCAGATCATGAAACATGAAGATCAGATTATTCTCTGAAGATCGAGATCGAGCATGACCGATTTCGAGTAAGGCATAATAACGGAATGCCAAGATATTAGCAACCTACCGAAGATCTCGGCGGAAATCCCGGGACAGATTGAATCACGCGGTTATTGGCACCAATCATGGGATTTATTTCCGTTATGAGAATTATACCTTTTTAGGATTCCTCTACTATATAAATAGGAACCTCATTCATTTGTACCATCTATGATTCACTGATAAAGAATATATTCATTGCTCTCTATTTCTCTTGCTATTTACTTACTATTCTTCACTGTTCTTATCGAACCTCGAGACCTTCTTGAATCGAGGTCGAACGCACTGCTGATACACTGGTTTGATTTAATTTATTGTCCAATTTATTTATTTAATTCACTATTTATCAATTGGTATTGAATTAGATCACGTATCCTTAAAACCACAATACAAGTTTAATTATTACTCAAATTTTAGGGTAAACAGTTTGGCGCCCACCGTGGGGCTAAGGATAATTGTGATTGTTCAGTACCGATTCTGGTAAAAAACACACTATTTTATGCTTGTCTTTATCAAGAATTTTTGCTTTTAGGTTGAAACATGTCAAACTCAAAAAACGCATCCGCACACGGTGATAATGGCCTAGGACTTCACGGGGAAAATGAAAATGTGATTTCTCTAGGAATCGAGGTACCACAGGCTGATCTCGAAGGAGTACCACCTATCAACCCAGTCGACGTCAGTTCACATGTTGCTCTAAATGCGGACTTAGGCGCATATCTCGAGGGGAGTGTACGCAGAGAAAGTCAGTCTGATGGTCGTGGTACACAGGGTAGAGGAGACGAAGGAGTCTGTCTCCAAGTGACATTCGAAATGCTTCAGGCTCATCAAATCGCCATTGCTTAGTTACAAAATTAGCACAGGGATCCAAATAGGGTCGAATAGGAGATTACTCGCCGTACCGAGCCAGTACCGGAAAGATTGAGCGATAACACATCAGGGTTCGATCCTGCTGTAATGAAAATGCTCGAGGAGCTCACCAAGAGAATTGAATCAGGAGAGAAGAAGATCGAAGACAATGATAAAAAGGTGGAGACTTACAACTCTCGAGTTGACCAGCTACCGGTGGAACCGCCAATCTTGAAAGGAATGGATTCGAAGAAGTTTGTGCAAAATCCCTTCCCTCCGAGTGCGGCCCTGAAGCCCATTCCAAAGAAGTTCCGTATGCCTGACATACCCAAATATAACGGGACCACTGACCCCAATGAGCACGTTACCTCTTACACATGCACCATTAAGGGAAATGATTTGGAGGACGACGAGATCGAGTCTGTGTTGTTGAAAAAGTTTGGAGAAACCCTGTCGAAGGGAGAAATGATTTGGTATCACAACCTACCACCAAATTCCATCGATTCATTCGCCATGTTGGCGGATTCTTTCGTAAAAGTGCACACCGGGGCCATCAAGGTCGCAACAAGGAAATCAGATCTCTTCAAGGTAAGGCAGAGGGATAATGAGATGCTAAGGGAGTTCGTGTCCCGAATATAAATGGAGCGCGTGGAGTTACCACCGGTCATAGATGAATGGTATGTTCAATCTTTCACCCAAGGGTTGAATGAACGGAGTTCGATAGCGTCAGAATAGTTAAAACAAAATTTGATCGAGTACCCAGTTGTAACTTGGGCAGATGTTCACAATCGATATCAATTGAAGATCAGGGCCGAGGATGACCAATTAGGAGCTCCTTCCGGTTCAGTACATCCAAACAGGTCGACAAGTAAAAATCAGAGGGACGTCGATAGAGAGCCAAGGTCGAATAAAGATCGGTACTAACCATATATTGCAGATCGAAGGAACAATGGTCTGTGATGAAATCCCACCCGGAACGATCGAAGAGGTGATCAAGGACAAAGTTCTCGAGGACTTATGACCAAGACTGGTTTTGACAAGTATGCATATCCCACATAGGCACCTCGGCTATCAGAATACAATTTTAGCATCGATGCATCAAGCATTGTATCGGCTATCAGGAGGATCAAAGACACATGGTGGCCTAGACCCATACAAACCTATCCTTATCAAAGGAACCCAAATTTAATGTGCAAATATCATAGCACACACGGTCATAAGACCGAGGATTGCAGGCAATTGAGGGAGAGGTAGCCCGTCTGTTCAATGAGGGCCATCTTCGAGAATTCCTCAGCGATCGAGCTAAGAATCACTTAAGGGAAAGGGATGCTAATAGGAAGAATGAACAAGAAGAACCTCAACATGTCATTCATATGATTGTAGGTGTGGGTCGATGTTCCACAAGGACCCAGATCACTAAAGAGAAACGAACCCGAGACTATGTGCCCGAAGGCACTTTATCATTCAATGACAAAGAAGCAGAAGGCATTTCTCAGCCATACAATGACGCTCTGGTAATTTCTATCTTATTAAATTAAATTCAAGTTAAGCGTGTTTTAGTGGATCCAGGTAGCTCGGCGAACATCATCGGGTCGAGGGTCGTGGAGCAACTTGGCCTGTAGGATCAAATCGGACCTGCATCTCGAGTCCTAAACGACTTCAATATGGCTAGTGAAACAACTAAGGGGGAGATTATCCTACCAGTGAACGTGGCTAGAACCATCCGAGATACTAAGTTCCATGTAATCGAAGGCGACATGAGATATAATGCACTACTCGGAAGGCCTTGGATCCACAACATGAGGGCAGTGCCGTCGACCCTCCACCAAATGATGAAGTTCCCGACGACGGATGGTGTAAAAATGGTATACGGGGAACAACATGCTACAAGAGAAATGTTTGCAGTCGATGAAGTAACACCTGTCTCGACACTATCAACCTCAGAAAGATCGAGCACAAAAGATAAACAGGCAGCCAAATAGAAAACACCGCCCCCAACCTCGACCGAACCGGAGAAACATGTAGTAGAAGAAGAAGAGGACTTCCTAACCCCTTGAACCTTTGTTGTTCCCAAAGAATTGGATTCTACCAAATCAACGGTCGAAGAGATGGGACAGGTTATACTAATCGAGTACTTGCCCAAGCGAAAGGTATATCTGGGAACGGGTTTAACCCTCGAACTCAAGAAAAAACTTATTCAATTTATTATTGATAACATAGTCTGTTTTGCATGGTCTCATTTAGACATGATAGGGATCCCACCGGAGATAACGATGCATCGATTAAGCCTGGACCCTAAGTTCAGACCGGTGAAGAAAAAGAGAAGACCCCAGTCGGAGGTAAAGCACGCCTTCATAAAGGACGAGGTAACTAAACTTCTCAATATAGGGTCCATTCGGGAGGTAAAATACCCCGAATGGTTAGCCAATGTAGTTGTAGTTCCTAAAAAAGGGAACAAACTTAGAATGTGTGTAGACTAGAAGGACTTCCGAAAGATTCTTTTCCACTGCTAACATCGACCGCATGATCGATGCCACGGTTGACCACGAGATCCTTACTTTTATCGATGCCTATTCCGGGTACAATCAAATCTAAATGGACCTGGAAGACCAAGAAAAGACTTCTTTTATCACTACGTATGGAACATATTGCTATAATGTAATGCCCTTTTGGCTAAAAAATGCTGGGGATACATATCAACGCCTAGTAAATAAAATTTTATAAGAACAAATAGGTAAATCAATGGAAGTTTACATTGATGACATGTTAGTTAAGTCCCTACGCGCAGAGAACTATTTGGCTCATTTGCAGGAAACATTCGAGATCTTAAGGAAATATAACATGAAGATCAACCCCGAGAAATGTGCTTTCGGGGTCGGTTCAAGTATATTCCTTGGCTTCATGGTATCAAACCGGGGATTAGGATCAACCCCGACAAGATCAATACCATTGAAGACATCACCGTCGTGGATAGTGTAAAAGCCGTACAAAGGCTGACTGGAAGAATATAGGCTTTGGGCCGATTCATCTTGAGGTCATCGGATCGAAGCCACAGGTTTTTCTCTCTACTCAAAAAGAAGAACGATTTCGCCCGGACTCCGGAATGTCAACATGCATTGGAAGAATTGAAGTGATACCTGTCAAGCCCACCACTGCTTCACACTCCGAAAGCAGATGAGAAACTTTACTTGTACTTGGCAGTATCCGAAATCGCGGTGAGTGGTGTTCTAGTTTGAGAAGATCAAGTTACACAGTTTCCTGTTTATTATATAAGACGTACCTTAGGGGAAGCAGAAACCAGGTATCCACACTTAGAGAAATTGGCACTTGCACTGATAAGCGCTTCTAGAAAATTAAATCCATATTCAATGCCACCCCATATGTGTATTAACCACTTACCCACTCCGTAATGTTTTACACAAACTCGAACTATCAGGTAGATTGGATAAATGGGCCGTCGAACTCAGCGGGGATGATATCGAATATCAACCCCTAACGGCCATCAAGTCTCAAATTTTAGCGGATTTCGTGGTCGATTTTGCACCAACCCTCGTACCTGAAGTTGAGAAGTAACTCTTAATGAAATCAGGTACATCATCGGGGGTATGGACCCTCTTCACAGATGGTGCTTCGAATGTGAAGGGGTCTGGGCTAGGCATCCTATTGAAGCCGCCCACGGGTAATACTATTAGGCAATCCATCATTACTTCTAGATTGACTAACAACGAGGCCGAGTACGAGGCCATGATTGCAGGTCTCGAGCTAGCTAAAAGCTTGGGAGCAGAAGTCGTCGAAGCTAAGTGCGACTCTTTACTAGTGGTGAACCAGGTAAACAAAACCTTCGAAGTTCGAGATGATAGGATGCAAAGGTATTTGGACAAATTGTAGGTAACTTTGAACCATTTCAAGGTATGGACTCTGCAACATGTACCTCGGGAACAAAATTGTGAGGCCGATGCACTTGAAAATTTAGGATCATCGGTCGAGGAAGACGAGATCAGCTCGGGGACTGTCGTTCAACTCTCGAGATCCGTGATAGAGGAGGGACATGTCGAGATAAACTCTACAAGCTTAACCTGGGACTGGAGGGATAAATACATCGAGTACTTGAAGAATGGAAAGCTCCCTTTGGACCCTGAAGAATCAAGGGCCCTATGAACTAAAGTTGCTCGTTTCGCCATGGCCGAAGATGGAACATATACAAAAGGACGTTTGATGGACCATTGACAGTGTGTTTGGGACCGGGAGACACCGATTATGTTCTATGAGAAGTCCATGAAGGCACTTGTGGTAACCATTCCGGTGCCGAGTCACTAGTTCGCAAAGTCATTAGAGCAGGATACTACTGGGATAACATGGAAAAAGACTATAAGGAGTTTGTTCGAAAATGCGATAAATGTCAAACGTTTGCACCGATGATCCACCAGCCCGGAGAACAAATCCACTCGGTCCTATCCCTATGGCTATTCATGAAATGGGGGATGGACATCATCGGCCCCAGGTAAAGCTAAGTTCATTTTGTTTATGACTAACTATTTCTATAAATGAGTTGAAGCACAGGCTTTCGAGAAAGTCAAAGAGAAAGAGGTTATAGATTTCATCTGGGATCACATCGCATGTCGATTTGGGATACCTGCAGAAATAGTATGCGACAATGGTAAACAATTTTTCAGCAGCAAAGTAAGGAAATTTTTTGAAGATTATAAAATAAAGAGGATATTGTCAACGCCGTATCACCCTAGTGGGAACGAACAGGCCGAATCGAAAAACAAGACTATCATCTAAGACTTGAAGAAAAGGTTGAATGAAGCTAAAGGGAAATGGAGAGAAATTCTACCCGAAGTTCTTTGGTCATATCGAACAACATCGAAGTCTAGCACAAGTGCGACTCCATTTTCCTTAGTATATGGCTCCGAGGCTTTGATTCTAGTCGAAGTCGGAGAATCCAATGCCAGGTTTTGACATACAACAAAAGAGTTGAACCACAAGGCTATGAATACTAGCCTCGAATTTTTAGATGAAAAACGAGAAGCTGCACTCGTTCGAATGGCTGCACAAAAGCAACGAATCCAAAGTTACTACAATAGAAGAACCAACCTTCACCACTTCAAAGTCGGGGATCTAGTCCTAAGGAAAGTCACCATCAACACTCGAGACCCTAATGAAGGGAAGCTCGACCCGAATTGGGAAGGACTCTACCAAGTCCTCGATATAGCCGGAAAAGGGTCTTATAAACTTAGAACGATGAACGGCGAACCACTGCCAAACAACTGGAACATATTGATATTATTGTTAAGGTATGACTCTCTCCCTTCTTTCATTATATATATNCTTCTCAAACGGTAATATTGTTAAGGTATGACTTTCTCCCTTCTTTCATTTATATATATATGACGCTAACTCATTGCAAGAGTTCGACCAAAGACATCGAGACCTCAAGTTTTAAAGTACGCGTTGCACTCTTTTTCCCTTAGATCGGTTTTTTATCCAAATGGGTTTTTCCAACAAGGTTTTTAACGAGGCAACAATTATGTGCTACCTGAGGACAATTCAACAGTATCCAAGGCTTCTTTGCAATCAACCTCGAATACTGGGTGGCATCACCCTCGAATATTATATTTTCGAGGAAAGTACTTCGTATCAAAGGGCCTCGATAGGAAAACTTTGTAATGGGCCAAATGGTCGAATGAACCGTGTCCATACAGATTAGTCGAACCCCGATGGCAAAACATGTACGCATGTAAAAATTATTCAAAGAAGCATTCTTTCTTTATCAAACATCTTGTGTCTCGAAGCAAATTCTCTACTATGCAAATCTCGTACTTATGATTTTGTGAGAAATGGCTCAAGAGTCGAGTATGAATATACCTTGAAGACTTGGGAACTTCCATCGACAATAGGCATATTCGAATGATCTAAACTCGAAATAATAAGACCTCAAAGAGGCACCCCTCGATCTATAGGCTAAGTCCACTATCCTCGGGGACTGACACTTCGAACAAGTTCGGATTGTTATTGGGAAATAAGCCCAAGAGTCATACACAAAGGCTACGACCGAATTAAAGGCTACAGACGAAATAACGCGGTTTGGAGACGTCCGAATTCCGCAATAAACAATAGGCCTTCAAAGTTCTTTAAAAAATTGGTTAAAGGCTACCCTCGACAAGTAATCAAAGGGGGGCTTCGATAAAATCAGCCCTCGAAAAACCAAAAAGGCTTCAATAATATCATCTCTCGAAAAACCTTAAGAGGTATCAAACTATCTTAACACAAACATGCTAAGGCATAAAGAAATTTTTACTAAGTCTTTAAGTCGAAAGGGGAAATAATAGCCATCTTTTAGAGGCAATATCGTGCCGATCTAAAGAACCTAAGGGCTAATACATTTAGAATTCGAGACCTTGATCTCATTCAATTCAGATCTAAGGGTTCCATTATTCTGAGCTCGAATAAAGTCAACTTAAATAGCTCGAGGATTCATCATAAAACCTTAAAGGGTATGTTACTCCAAGTTCGAAACTTACCCATTACTTGATAAAAACCTAAGGGTTTGTTTTATTCTAAGTTCAAAACTTACTCGAACTTTGTTAGAACAATGCAGTCATGGCATCACTTGAGCCATCCGAAATATCGAACCTATTATTGAGCTCGGGGACTCGCTTTTACTTACCTAAAAAACCTAAGGGTTTAATTTAAGTACGAGCTAGAGTTCACTCGACTATAAAAACTACAAAAATAAATTTTCACAAGGCAAAGGCATATAACATATTCGAACATAAAAATTATGAAGTCATTCAAAAAATAAGTTTTTTCTTTTATATACTGAAGGATATGTACAAGATACCGATCGAGGTCTTACAAAAAAGAAAAAAAAAGAAGCTAATTCCTAACTACGGTTGGGGCCGACCTCTCCTTCGAGAGCAGCTTCCCCGGGAGCAACTCCTTCTTGAGCAGCTTCTCCGGGAACAACTCTTTTGGGAGCAGCTTATCCGGGAGAAACTCCTTCTTAAGCAGCTTCTTCGGGAACAACTCCTTCTTGAGCAGCTTCCCCATGAGAAACTTCTTTTTCAGGCTTCTCATTGGATCCGTTCCGGCTGCCTTCTTCATTATCATCCTCGCCATCGGAGGAGGCAAGCTGTCTGGCTTCAACTTCTAGCACCTTGGCCTGGGCTATCTCCTCGGAGAGGTCAAAACATCGAGCATGGATTTCCTCAAGGGTTTCCCTCCGGGATTGACACTTTGCCAGGTCATTGTTCCATTGCTTCCGATCGGAAGCCTCCCTTAGCCCGCCATGACCTTGGTCTTCTCGATCTCCGCCTTGGCCTCAGCGAGCCCGACTTCAAGCTCCCCAATCTTCTTGGCCTGGGCTGAGCTTTTTTCTTTGATGCCTCAGAGTTGGGCCTCGGTTGATGGCATTTGAGCCAAGGTAGACTCTTTTTTCGCAGCCAAGCGGTCCATACTCTCCTACCACCGAGCATAGTCGGCCTTGACCTGATCGACCTCTCCTCGAAGCAACTCGATCTATTCCACCTTCTTCTGCAGCTGAGATAATGAAGTATTAGCCTCCACAGTTGGTTGAGTCCATACTTTATCAAAAAGATTGTTACTTGCTTGTCTAGTTCGACCTCCTCTTCACGAGCCTTGGACAGATCCACTTGAAGGTCCTTTATGGCTTCGTCCTTTTGGCCACAAAGTAGCTTCAGAGCGTTCCTATTCTCCGAGACCTTATGAAATTCGGTCTCACACTGGCTAAGGTCAGCTCGAATCTTAGGGGAGGCCTATATAAGAAAAGAAATGCAAGTTAGGTTCAGATAAAGAAACGAGTAAAGAAAAGAATTACAACAACCAACACTTACCCGAGAAGGAGACGTTGGGCCTTTTCTAAAAGGATAGAAGCGTTGTTGATATCAGAGGCATCATTGACCCCAAACCCGAAATGGATCACCTACACTGGAACCTCCGCCAATGTTAGGGGTCTTCAACTCCCGGGCCCCCCTTATTGCCTCCTCGAAAAAGGCCGGCACTGAAGGCATTTGACCTGCTGTCATGGCCCGGAGCAAGTCGCTCGGGGGCGATCTGATTGATCTTCGGGGTCTCGAAACCGGCCCCATCCGGTGTAGTAGAAGCTGGTTGAGAAATAATCTCGACCTCTTATGATTCGGGTCCCCACCCGAATTCTTTCTTGGAGCCTCCTCGACACGAGGCTTGGTTGCAGCAGCCACTGTCAGCTCAGAAGGTTTGGTGACCTTGGTGTCTTTCCTAGGTCATACCGTCAATGCTGAGGCTCCTTCCTCCTCTCTCAGGTTTTGGACCAACTCCACTATGAGAATTATTACTTTTCGCCTCACCCTTCGAGGCTTGGGCTTGGGTTCCTCGGATTGCGGGGCACCTTTCCTCTTATTTTCTTTCCCCGGCTTCGGATCTGGGGACTTGGTTCCTTCCTCACCAGTCGAGGGCCTCAGAATGGCATCTTGGTCAGGCTTGCATGAAATAAAGTTAGTGATGAATGAATTACAAAAGTTGTATTGGAACACGAGAAAAAGAATCCTTACCATGGTTTTTGGCCTCCTATATTCCCTTTGCCAAGTCATGCCATGCACGTTTGACGTGGGAGGAAGTTGAGGCTAACTTCCGTACCCAGTATTCGAGATCAGGGACTACTTGGGGCATCCAAGGAGTAGTTGCAAAATAAATGAAAACATTGGACGGAGCTGAATCAGATACTAAGAATAATGTTTGATATGTTACTTACGATTGGGGTTCCACTCATCGGGGAACGACATCTTCTCCTCCGGTATTATGTCACGGGTCTTCATCTGTATTAAACGGATCATCCAACCTCGATCATTATCCTCGTAGATATTCGAGAACAAGGCCTTCGTTGCCCGACGTTGAAGCCTGATGAGTCCTCGATGGATTTGAGGCCGGTACAACCGCATGAGGTGATTTAGAGTAAACTCCAGCCCCTCGGCCTTACTGGAGAAGAAGCACAACATGATTACTATGTGCCATAGAGAAGGGTGGATTTGGCCGAGGGTGACCTGATATCTTCTGCAGAAGTCAAGGACTACTGGGTCGATGGGACCCAATATGAAGGGGTAAGTGTAAACACTTAAGAACCCCTCCACATATGTAGAGATGCTCTCTTCGGGAGCTGGTATTTGCACCATGACCTCGAGACCCTAGTTGCAGTCCCTCTGCATGGACTTGATATGGTTCTCCGTTATCGAGCACATGTACATCGACACATGCTCGCATCAGCCCGGTACCGATGAGGGGTTCTCGACCTTGAAGTCGGATTTTAGAGTACACGGACTGGGAACGTACTCATGAGGAGCCGATTCCACTGGTATTTTGTCACCGGTCGGCTGGGAAGAAGAGGGGGAGGCTTTTTCTTTTTGCGGTACGGTCTTTGAGGTTTTAGCCATTGATGTAAGTAGAAAAGGAGGAAAAAAGGTAGAGAACTGGTGGTTCCAGTGATATCAACGGTGACTTAACAGGCAGCGATAGAAAGGAGATGAGAAGGGTTAGGAGACTTAAAGACTTGATCAAAGAAAGAGTAAAGTTTGATTCAATGAAGGAGATGGTATTTATAGGCTCATGGCGACGATTCGATGGCGCTAGTGGCCGACCACTAATTGATAGGCATTAGTGATTTGGGGAGCTGGACCGATGGGACGTTTAGGTCACATCCGTCGCTTACTTCATGAGGACCACGTCATGATCGAGGTGATGGAGAATCAACGCTTAAATTGTGCACGGTTGAAATCGAGTATGTCCGATTTCGTAGACACGAGGAAGTGCCCCGAGAGAAGGCTCGTAACGGACCTGGCTCGAGCTCGATGGAAGATCATGGAACATGAAGATCAGAGTACTCGCTGAAGATTGAGATCGAGCATGACCGAGTTTGAGTAAGGCATAATAATGGAATGCCAAGATATTAACAACTGACCGAAGATCTCGGCGGAAATCCCGGGACAGATCGAATCAAGCGGTTATTGGCACCAATCATGGGATTTATTTCTGTTATAAGAATTGTACCTTATTTTGGATTCCTCTACTATATAAAGAGGAACCTCATTCATTTGTACCATCTATGATTCACTGCTCTCTATTTCTCTTGCTATTTACTTACTGTTCTTCACTGTTCTTATCGAACCTCGAGACCATCCCGAATCGAGGTCGAATGCACTGCTGATACACTGGTTTGATTTACTTTATTGTCCAATTTAATCATTTAATTCACTATTTATTAATTTGTATTGAATTAGATCACGTATCCTTAAAACCACAATACAAGTTTAATTGTTACTCGAATTTTAGGGTAAACATGAGTAGTTCCAACTAACCAGTAATGATAGCGCCGAGTTTACATTTAAATGGAAGATATTAATGTTTGAACTTAATTAACGTTAGCATAAAAAAATTTACAATAAAAACAGTTTGTTCGGTTCAATAATTTTATTAATAACAATAAATATAATAAAAATTTATTTAACCAATTTAGAATAAAAAATAGTCAGAATTTTATAAATATATACTCAATACACATACTACAGAAAAATATTAAAAATTAAATTCAGATTCTATATCAAATCTCTAAAAGATTTATATTTTAATTTTTTTTTAAAATATTTTATTCATGACAATTAAACTCAAAATTATAAATGCACAATCTACAATGATTATGATCGAACACTAACTTTCAACACGTAACGTATAAAGTTTAGTGAATTCGATCTTAGATTAAATTCTCACTACAATTAATTTAAAACTTTATTATTTAATTTTAAATATTGTTGGATCTTGAGGATTTCTTCATTTATCAACCTAGCTAAATATGATAAATATTCATCATTTTCAGGATTAACACTTTTTAGATTTTTGTTTCTAAAAGGTTTGTTGATTTATATTTATTAGACTATATAGAAAGTCCTATTATTGAATATTTTGTATATATCATTTTCTTATTTGAGATATGTAACAACAACAATTTGCAGAAGACAAGTAATATCAAAAATTAAAAAATCCACAGAAAAATAGGTAGAACATAGCTATTACTTGTTTTGTATTTGAATTATTCTTTGTCATAGAACTATAACCAATAATTTATTTATCTTAATAAATATAAAAAATAAAAATAAATAAAGACTTAAGTATGAAAATATAACTAAAGTCAATATGTCGGTCGACACCAAAATCCCACCTTAGGTAGTCGTGATGGAACATATTTTAAGACTAGGTAAGCCAAACCTTTATTGAGAATTTAACATGAATAACAAACTAAGATATTAAAATAAATTGATAAATGTCACGACCCGAAATTCCCACTGTCGGGATCGTGATGACGCCTAACATCACACTTGCTAGGCAAACTAACTTAAAGGTTATCTATCCATTTATATCCATTTTTAGTCATTATCAGTAAACAAACAGAAGCTAAAGGGGAATAAATGTAAAGATATAAAGATATCGAAGTCATTTACATGTTACTTCTACCCAGAAACCTAGTGTCACAATTCACGAACTTTCTATGATTTTTCTACAATCAATGTCTGAAAGAAATTTCAACTGTTTTGGAAAGTAAAGGAAAACAGTAAGAAGATATGTAGAAGGGGACGCCAGGGCCTGCAGACGCCAGCAGGACTACCTTGGGTCTCCGAGCTGTGAACCTGAGCCAATCTCTCGATCAGCCACAACCTGCTCCAAAATCTGAACAAGAAGTGCAGAGTGTAGTATCAGTACAACGGACCCATGTATTGGTAAGTGCCGAGCCTAACTTCGACGAAGGTGTGACGAGGGGGCTTTTTACTACTATTTCCTCACTGTTTTGATTTGAAAGTTACACTCAGTCATTATTTTACCTGATTTCTGTTTAATTGAGTTTCATTACCCCACTTTGATGCGTATGAAAGATGTTTTGGGACGAGTTCCCTGTTTTAATGATAGCTCGAGTGGCTTTTGAGAGGTTTCTGACTGAGTGCGGACGAGGGTCTATTTTGTGAGGATATTATGGGATCGGGCTGTGCACTGCAACATGTTACACTGTTATGATATATGAGAGGCCGAGAGCCTGAGTGATTATGCCACGAGATGGCTTGTTATAGCGCTTGGGATGTAGGATTCCCTCTGGAGTCTATACACCCCTAGTGAGCGCAGGTACCTACTAAGTGCGAGTGCCGAGTGCCGAGGGACGATGTACGAGTGATTGGGAGGCATGAGTGACTGTGAGGTTGCCCGAGGGGCTGATTATGAGTGACTGTGAGGTATGCCCGAGGGGCTGATTATGAGTGATATTACATCCGAGGGGCATTTTATGATACATGTTTTGCCCGAGAGGCTACTTATGATTTTACCACTTTCAATCTGAACTTCCATGATGTTACACCTGAGGGGCATTTTATGATGTATGTTTTGCCCAAGAGGCTATTCATGATTTTTTTTTCATTTTTACTCCGAACTTAAAGTATTTCTGTTGAAACCGTTGGAAATATACTTTCAAATGATTTTGACTGAAATCGGCTTTTAAGCATGATGAAAGCATGATGACTTGACCTATGTATTGTTGGGAAAAAGAGCTGTATTTACTGTGAATTTATAGCATGTACTTGCGTGTTTCCTATTGCTCGGACCTTATTTAGTTCCGTTACTACTAAGTTGACGTACTCACATTACTCCCTGCACCTTGTGTTCAGATTCAGGTGCTAGGGCAGGGTGAGCTGTTTACCTACTTCAGGGATTTCTCGGAGATTTACGAGGTAGCTGCACGCGTCCGCAACCTGCGTTCTTCGTCTTATTATTCTAAAGCTTATGCTCCAGACTTGTATATTTTTGATAGATGCTCATGACCAGTGACTCCGGGATCTTGGGGTTGTATTTAACATTCGGCGTGGCTTTATCTGTTTTTAAAATGATTAAACGAAACCTTTATGGATTGCCAGTTTAGTAATGATATAAATGAAAGATTCTTTATGTTTTAAGTTTTAATTTTGCTGGCCTAGTTCCACGACAGGCGCCATCACGACTAGCTTAGATTTGGGGTCGTGACAATTATTTATGCTTTCCTGCCTTACATACTCAGTACTTTATTCGTACTGATGTCCTTTTTCCTGGGGACGCTGCGTTTCATGCCCGCAGGTCTTGATAGAGAGGTTGACAGTCCTCCTAGTAAGCTATCAGCTCAGCGGAAGGTGTTGCTGCACTCCACTTTCTTCGAAGTTGCCTATTTAGGCAGTATGATTGGGACATGTATTGACTGGTATGGCGGGGCCCTGTCCCGACCTTTATGATGTTTATGTACTCTTAGAGGCTTGTAGACAGATGTCATGTATATTGATACTTGTATGGCCTTGTCGGCCTATGTTTTGAGTGTACAAATTATCATGTCGTCCTTATAGGCCCATACGTCGCATGTATACGTTTCTATATAATGTTAGGTCATCCTATGTCTAGTATACACTTATATTTTATTCTAGTTATCCCATGACGGCTTTTTTGGCCCATTTACCCATGATAGTACGATAAGAAAGATATGTTACGTTGGTGCTCGGTTGAGTAAGGTACCGGGTGCCCGTCGTGGCCCTTTGGTTTGGGTCGTGACATCTTATTTGGTAACTTTTACTCGATTTCGAGACGTGGGCTTGAGGAGGCTTTTTGAGCAATTTTCCAATTTCTTGCTTTAACTTTGATTCCGTACGCTAGATTAGTTTCTTCTAATTATATTTATGTTATGTAATTGTTTTTGGCTAGATTTGGACCATTCAGAGTCGGATATTCGTGGAAAGAGTATTATTTCGGGTTAATTTTAGCTTGGTTCGAGGTAAGTGGCTTGCTTAACCTTGTGTGGGAGAACTCCCCTTAGGATTTGGTACTATTATTGATATATGAGCGCCGTGTATGTGATGTGACGAGTATGTAGACGGACTATTTATTGTAAAACCCGTTTTCCACTAAATAGTAACATGTTTTTCCTCTTACCTAGACCTATTAGCTTGTGTACTATTATGTTAGACTAAGAAAGCATGCCTAATTGCCTTAACTGTTTACTTGAACTACGTGCAACATGTTTAGTGGTTTTACCTGCTTTCCTTAACTTGTACTTAGGTTAAATTGTAAGTTTTTGTACCGTAATTATTGAATTTCCATCGTTTGACTGCATATTTACTTCAGGACTACGGAACGGTATTCCGGGAGATCCCCTTGCACTGCATATTTACTTTGGGACTACGGAACGGTATTCTGGGAGATCCCCCCTCCCACGGGAGATACCCCTGCACATTTACGTTTGGGACTATGAGACGGTATCTCGGGAGATCCCCTGTTGAATTGTTGTGTACTGAGCTATTGCTTTTCCATGATTTCTTCCTTGTTACATTACAGTCTTTATTGCTGCGATATTTCATTTTTGCTTTTCCTTATTATATATATATATATATATATATATATATATATATATATATATATATATGTGTGTGTGTGTGTGTGTGTGTGTGTGTGTGTGTATGTGTGTGTGTGTGTTCCGGTAGGGACCTGACCTGACCTCGTCACTACTCGACCGAGGTTAGGCTTGGCGCTTACTGGGTACCATCATGTTTTTCGTGTGCATATCCAGATACATCTTACCCGCCTCATCATTAGTGCAGTCGTTGTAGCTTACTAGAGACTTTAAGGTACATCTGCCCGCGCCCGCAGATCCTCAGAGTCCCCCTCTATCCCTTATGTTGTTTTCCTCCCTTATTTCCTTTAGACACTATGTATAGAAAACAGTTAGACAATTTCATAGAGCTCGTGACTCGTGATTACCGGGTTTTGGGAATACTCTTCATATTCGAGTGTTGGTTTACTTGTACATGCCGAGCGCATTTTTATCAGTATATTACACATGTTGAAGTTTAGCTGTTAATTACTGATTTATTTCCCTTATTTCGAAATTATTAGGCTTACCTAGTCGTAGCGATTAGGTGCTGCCACAACGTCTTACGGAGGGAGAAATGGGTCATTAAACTGCTTCTTCATCGCGTCCCACCAATGATAAGGTTGCGGCGGAGCCCCAACTTGAGGAATTCATTCTGACGGGGTGCCCAACCATCACTGACTTTAAAATAGAGAATACCCCCTCGGTGCAGGGCCAATGCAAGCCGATGTCGAGGTATATATGCACCATCACCGAGGACATCCTCGAAAAGGTCAAGGAGGAATGCAACTGGGTGAACAAAGATGTGGTCGTTCCTTCTCTTGAGGAATCAATCACCACCTACATGGAGGGGTATCTAAGTGCTTACACTTACCCCTTTAGTTTAGTCCCTTAGACCCCATAATCGTAGCCTTCTACAAAAGATACAATGTCACCCTAGGCAAAATCCACCCCTCGTTCTGCAGAATAGTCGTTCTCCTCATTTTCTTCACGAGCAAGATCGAGGGATTTACTTTCACCCTTGATCACCTCATGCGCCTTTACAGTCCTCGGCTTTATCGAGTTCCCTAGGCTCAAAAAAGGAAAAATCGGTGAGGAAGCCTCGTAAGACCAAGCAGATGCTGGTGCCAAAACCCCGACTCAATCCGCCTATTAAGGGATGAGTACGAAGAATAAGAATAAGAAGAAAACTCCAGCCAAGTGGCCCGTACGCGGGCTACTGCTTCGTACAAAAGCCCTCCTAACCGGAGGCAGTTGACGAGGGAGCATCGGTCGAGGTCCCTGAACCTGAAAGAGCATAGGTTGCCCCGTCCCCAACTAAGACAGTGGAGAGAGAGAGATTGGAGGAAAGGCTTCCCAAAAAATGAAAGAGGTCCTTGGGTTCGAGGTCGAGGTGGTTGATATTACGGAATACCCCCAGATTTTGGATATCATGATTCGAGAAGCCAACATGCTTGATAGTCATCGGATCAATCTCCATGGTTTCTTCGATGGGATCGAAGCAGCTACTTTCGAGGATATCACTGGATTCGGTGATTTACCGGTGCTGAAGAAAATATCATTGTCGGGTGCCACTGGATTTTCATCGAGATCGAGGCTAGTGGACCAAGTCCCGGCTCCGAGCGTTTACCCAGGCCGCAAACGACATCTAGTGCTCACTGTACCGGAGGATGCTCGAGTTTTCTCTCCCCCGGTTGGTATTGCTAGCTATCTGAAAGGCATGGTGACCGAAGAGGATCAAACTGTGATGAACCCTGTGAGGGCTGCTTGCTTGTTCAATGAGACTCAACACGCTCTAAATTGGTTAATCTTCAAGAATCTCTTTCTTACTTATTTTATACTTAGAATTGTGGATTATTCATAACATCTTCTTCCTTACTTGAAGGCTTATGTGTTGCACCACAAAGCCTTCCTCAGAGTTCGAGAAGAGCACAAGGCCGAGGTTCGGGCGCTTACTGAGGAAAGTAACACTTATAGGCTTCTCAGTGAGAAGCTCCAGGTCGATTTGGTTGCGGCTTGGGACGAGCACACTGATATGGCCGAGCAGGTATTCCGAATACTTCATGATAGTGAATATGAGTTAGAAACAATGACTAATGATCCGATTCTGCAGATCCAACAGAGGCTTGAGCAGATTGGATGGCTCGACAAGCAGGTGGATGAGATA
This sequence comes from Nicotiana paniculata, assembly GCA_005239505.1. Classification (NCBI taxonomy): domain Eukaryota; kingdom Viridiplantae; phylum Streptophyta; class Magnoliopsida; order Solanales; family Solanaceae; genus Nicotiana; species Nicotiana paniculata. The sequence goes on along the minus strand of ML309958.1, from coordinate 85,130 downwards.
CAAGCCGAGGCTGAGGCATTTAAGAAAAGCATGGATATCCTGACCTCCAAGAAAGAGACCATCCAAGCACAGTCGGATTCAGCCGATTCTCAGTTTCAAGCCATAAAAGAAAACAACTCGGTGCATGCCATAAAGATCAAGGAGCTACAGTCTCAGCTGGATTCGGCCGCTAACAAGCTCGAGGCAGCTAAATCTGAGGTTACCGCAATATTAAAGCTGATGAAAAGGTGGCCCAATTCAAAGTCGACGTTGATGCCATCCAGACCAAGGCTAGGAGAATGATAGATCAAGAAAAATGGCAAGCTCGGAGGGGAGCCCTCGAGGACGCTCAAGCCCAGGATTTTAACATCGCGGCGGAGGTTGAGAATGCCCGAGCAGAAGAAAATTGGGCTCGAAAGATGGACTTCCCCGAGGATGAATCCGATAGATTCAGTGAATTGGAGTATGAGGAAGAACTTGAGGACGGAGATGCTGCCTTTTTATGGAGACCAAGCCTCTTAGGACTTAGTATTTTTTTGTTCTTCTTTTTGCACTTTTTCTTAGACCGTTTTGGGCCGTTGTAAATTGTTTTTGGACTTGGCCAATTTGGCCCTTGTGAAGAAGATCATTTTATATATAAATACAATGCTTTCTTTTTCCCTTTTGGCTCCTATGTTTTAGTTTCTTTGCTTTGTAATTTTTAATCGCAAAGGTTGAAATGTCGTAGCATGAGATAATAAGGTTGTGTTCGAGGGTCCAAACAACCCTTGCATTTGTTAGAGTTTTTAGGGCTCGATGTTGTCAAAGCTTTTCTTGAAGATGTCTTATATTTGTGAATTTGCCGAGTGTAGCCTTTAAGAACCGGTTATGAAAGAAATTTTTCTTTTTTGAAGGCCTATTTCTTTACGGATTTCGGACGTCTCCGAGCCGTGTTAAATTGGCCGTAGCCTTTTAGTTCGGTATCTGCCCATTGGGATCATTTTCCCATTTTGTTCGGGCTTTCCCGAGATAATATTCCCCAAGTGGGGTGGACATGGACTTTAGAGATCGGGGAGCTGCCTATTAGGTCTTTTGTCCTCGAGGCCCGATAACTTGGGTTGTTTGAGGTGAACGATAGTCCCCGAGTGAGGGAGCGATCGTTCGCGTTTTGGTTAAGTATTTCCCTTAGGCTAGTTTATAGTACGAAGGTCTTTAAGAGATGTAAAAAGGAAAAAATTTAAACATCAGATGTTTGCAAGGAAAGTACTTCTCTTTATTCTTGATCAAAATAGTAATACATGTGTACATGTTTAAGTCAGGTCTCGATCAATCTATGTGGGCACGATTTTTCTGACTGTTTTGCCCTTACAATAAATCCTNCCCCCCCCCCCCCCTTATGAAGTAGGTTCCTTGCTAGAGTTGATATTCGAAGATAATGTATATCTGAGGGTAGCCTCCCCAGTATTTGAGGTTGATTGCAAAGGAACCTCAAATATTGTTGAATTGACCTTGGATGTCGATTCGTAATCGGAATTGGTTCTAAGTTAGCACGATTAATTATTGACTTGTTAAAAACCTCACTGAAAAACCCATTTGGGAAAAAACTAGTCTAAGGGAAAAAGAGTGCAACACGTACTTTCAGACCTAAAATCTTCATTTCGTCTGCTGAAGAATCCACTGTTGATTCTTGTTGACCACCTGCAAGTGTTAGTCCAAAACAAAAATGAAAATAGAAAGGGGTCGTACCTTAGTAGTAGTATCATTTTAGGTGTGCTATGTTCCAATTGCTCGGCAGTCATTCCCCATTCATCATTCCGAGCTTGTAGGACCCTTTTACGATTACCTCAAAAATCTGGTACAGTCCTTCCCAGTTTGAACACAATTTTCATTTGTTCAGATTTCAGGTGTTGAGGGTGGCCTTACTTAGCACCAAGTCTCCGACACCAAAATATCAAATATTGGCTCTTCGATTGTAGTATCTCTCAATCAGTTATTTTTGGGCGGCCCATCGGACGAGGGCAGCTTTGCATCTTTCATCTAACAATTCTAGGCTCGTATTCATGGCCTCATTATTTGACTCTTCTGTTGCATATCGGAACATGATGCTAGGTTCTCCGACCTCGACCGGTATTAGAGCTTCAGCGCCATAAACTAATGAGAACGGGGTAGCTCCGGTATGTAAGGCCCCGGAAAATTTTCGCTAAGTAATTTAAGATTTTGTGGTGCCAGGTAGGCTAATTATAATATTTTATATGCTATTAAAATGATGTACATCAATTGGATATGGTAAATAAGTGTACGAGTCATATAATAAGTAATGTGGGGTCCAAGGAAAGGCCTAAGTCTAAGTCAAATTGGAAAATTGCATAATAGGCTAAAATTCCAAATGAGTTCGCACAAGTCTACACTTTGAACGAGAATATATGTATATATATATAAGGTTTTATATGATTAAAAACCTATCAGATGAAATTTCTTCGATTCTAGTTTCTAACTCTTCAAACCGTTCGTCATTTTGACATTCCTACACAAAGTTATGATCAAATCACCAAAGGATGGAAAAATGCGATCCCGTGGCAATTCTGCGATCATAGAACCATTATGCGGTCCGCATCAATATCTGCGATCGCAAAAATGGTCGTAAAATGGACCAGTGTAGCCTAGTTTTGGGCACCAATTTCGCGATGCATTTTGCGACCCACATTCCTGTTCTACGGTCCATTATGCGACCGCAAAACCGATTTTGGAGGCTTCTTTTTCCTATTTTTATAACCCGACCCCATTTTGATAAATAGGCTTTGGGGCTTCATTTGGGGTCATTTTCTTATGAATTTAGAGAGAGTGAGAGAAATATGGAGAGGGAAAGAGGGAGACTATCTTCATAATCACCCAAATCTTGATCAAACCTTCAAGAACCAAAGAAGATGGCCACTAGATTGTCCTCCACCCGGGTAAGTCCTATTTCCAGAACTTGCATGTAAGAAGTTAAGGGTTCAAATATGTTGTGGAGATTAGAAATAGGCTTTGCGTGTGGGGCTAAGTTGTAGTATGTGATATTAATGAACTAATTAGGCTAGTCTTATTAAAATTGGTTGAGGGAAGAAAGAATTTCCATTTTCGGACCTTGTAGTCTATTACGCATTTTAGGTGGTTGATGAAATTCCTAAGAGAGTTTCACCATGGGTAATCTTCCTAGTTATTAATCGATTTTCTCTATCTCCTTATAGATTATTATTGCTAGAGGTGTTGGTGTATTGTAGAAACTTAAGAAAATCTCAACCAAGTATGTTGACTAAACTGTCTCTCTCGGAATTGAATTTCATAATGTTTTCGTAAGGTTTAAAGTATGGTCGGCTCAAAATCCCTAATTTCTACATCCTGGGTTTATCCCCTATAAATATATAAACTTGACTATTCCGAACGAGCTTATATGAAAAGTTAGATGTTTAAAGTATGGTTAGTTTATTAAGTTGGTATGGCTTTGAGTCGTGTGGTAAATGAAAACTAGTATGCCAATTGCGTTAGGAAAACTCGATATGCTTAATACTCCTAATTGCTCTTATGTGTACTTTATGACTTGAATTGAGTATGTTTCGTTGTTAATAATCTATAAAGGTGTTTGAAAATGAATTAAATGAATCGGGGTACTGCTTGTTTATGACTTGATGTGTGTTCTTATTGTTGGTTGCTATATCTCTTTCTTTGGGAAGAACCCTCGTGTTAAAAGTTCTATTATTAACGCACTGGAGGTATATGATTTCTGGAGTGTCCTATGTGCTGGTATTTGGTGGTGATCCTTGAAATTAGATGGAGTGAAAGTCTGGGATATAAATAAAATGCGGCCATCGTGCCACGAATAATGAAACTTGTGAAAGGCCCAAAAAGCCAATGAACTACTTCTATTGTGAGAGGTTGAATATGCTAACAAAGATCTGTACAATGTGAAAGGTTCCAAGATAAATACATTTCTATATATGTGTGTTACCTTTGTGTGCAAACTGTGTATAAAAAAATATTTTTGGGAGCATCACTAGCAAAATCGAGGAAGGGTGGGTCATAAGGGCCACACCTGAAACTACACATGCCGGTGTAGGGGTGGATTGTGATTTGGGATGAAATTGTGATTATTCCCCTTAATTGGGATGAAACTGGTACCTATGAATTGGAAAAGAAAAATCCAACCCACACGGCATATGGGGGAAGGCAGCCTAGCTGATCGGATGGAGATCATACTCCATGTTGCGCACATGGTGGTACTACTCTTGTAAAAACTTTCTTTTGCATCATATGTCAAACCACATCATCCGTGGAGAGATGGAATAGCCGATCGGGCGTGATCGGACTCCGTGCTAACAAATACGGTGGTAATCGGTGCTAGTGATTCCAACCAAAAAAATATATATGTATACTATTTTCGTACTTAGAAATTTGTTATGTTTCAATTGGTTATTTGGATATTGTTGATTGCGACTTGTTGTTACCTATGTGTTGTCTTTGTCTGTATGGACATTCTATTTTGAAACAGGACTTTTAGCTGCACATACTAGTACTATTCGACAGTACTAATGTCCCTTTTGCCGAGGGCGCTGCATCTTTAATGGATGCATGTGTTTCAACAATAGGCGGCAGTGATCATTGATATTGGTATGTTCCTTCCAGCTAACTTGGTGATCCCCACTTCATTTCGGGGTTCCGTCATTTGGTTATCGTGTATTTTTCATTTGACGTATAGCCGGGGCCTTGTTGCCGGCATTTCCATATTTCTCTTCAATTGTATTTAGAGTCTCCGTAGATGGGTTGTTGGTGGTGTCGAGTATTGGAATTGGATTGGAAAATGTTGGTATTTGGCGAATATGCTTTCTTCATATCTAATAATTGTAATAATTTGGTTATTATGGCTGAAACAACTAATGGAAACGAAAATGAAAGTTGTTAATGATATGTTTGCTAAGTATGATTAGTGGAGTTCACCTCCTCTTTATTCATGGATTAGTTGGGTAGAATAAGACCTACCAGGCTTGCTCAGTCGGGTCTACTCGGTTGAGCGCCGGTCGCACCCCTCGGTTTTGGGGCGTGACACGGTACTAGGCTTTGACGTTGTGCGATATTCTCAAAGAACCTTGAGTAGGATTTCCTTCCATTTTCCTTTGGCGTCAGTTAGTCTCTTCTTAGTATTTTGGATGATAGTTTTGTTGGTTGATTCGACTTATCTGTTCCTGCTGGGATGATAAGGTGTTGATAGAATTCTTTTGATCTTGTGATCTTCGAGAAATTATGTCACCTTGCTGCCGATAAAATGCTTTCCATTATTGCACACATTTTCGGAGGGCATCCTAAATTGACATATGATGTGGTCCCAAATAAAGTCTATGACTTTCTTTTCCCTGACTTTCTCAAAATCCTGCGCTTCAACCCACTTAGAGAAATAATCAGTCACTAATAAAATAAACTGAGCTTTACCTGGGGTTGATGGAAGAGGGCCAACGATGTCCATTCCCCACTTAATGAACGACCATGGGGACAAGAGCGAGTGGAGCAGTTCCCCGGGTTGATGAATCATTGGTGTATGTCTTTGGCACTTGTCGCATTTTTGAACAAACTCCTTTACATCTTTCTCCATGTCGATCCAGTAGTATCCGGCTCTGATCACTTTGTGGACTAATGATTCAACACCGGAATGATTTCCGCAAGTGCCCTCGTGGACTTCCCTTAGAACGTATTCGGTATTTCCTGGCCCCAGACATATCGCTAATGGACCATCGAACATCCTTCTGAACAATGTTCCGTCTTCGAACAAGGTGAATCGTGTTGCCTTTGTGCCCAGGGCTCTCAATTCTTTTGGATCTAATGGGAGCTTCTCGTTCCTTAAATACTCTACGTATTTGTTTCTCCAATCCCAGGTCAAACTTGTGGAGTTTATCACAGCATGACCTTCTTTGACCACTGACCTCATGAGTTGTACGACAACCCCCGAATTGAGTTCGTCATCTTCGACTGATGACCCTAGGTTTGCAAGGGCATCAGACTCATTATTCTGATCTCGAGGTACATGTTCCAAGGTCCATTCCTTGAATCGGTGTAGAGTTACTTGTAGCTTATCCACGTATCTCTACTTTCGATCTTCTCGAACTTCAAAGGTTCCGTTAATCTGGTTCACCATGAGGAGGGAGTCACATTTGGCCTCGATCACCTCCACTCCCAAGCCTTTGACTAATTTGAGGCGAGCGATCATGGTCTCATATTCGGCCTCATTGTTAGTCAATTTTATAGTTCTAATAGATTGTCTAACTACGTTACTTGTGGGTGGTTTCAGCATGATGCCGAGTCCGAACCCCTTCTCTTTCGAAGCACCGTCCATAAAGAGGATCCACATTCCTGAGGATGTACCAGAATTTACTAAAAGTTCTCTTTCAACCTCGGGTAAGAGGGCCAGCGAGAAGTCAGCCACGAAGTCTGCCAAGATTTGGGACTTGATGGTTGTTCGGGGTCGATATTCAATATCGTACCTGGTGATTTCTACGGCCCATTTGGCCAACTAACCCAAAAGTTTGGGTTTATGCAAAATATTTCGAAGTGGATAAGTTGTTACAACACATATGGGATGACATTGAACGTATGATTTTAGTTTCCTAGAGGCGATTATCAAAGCGAGCACCAATTTTTCTAGATGGGGATACCTGGTTTTGGCCTCACCTAAGGTCCAACTAACATAATAGATAGGGAATTGAGTACCTTGTTCTTCTCGGAACAAGACTCCACTTACTGCTATCTCTGATACTACTAAATACATGTAAAGCTGCTCGTTCATTTTTGGCGTGTGAAGCAGCGACGGGCTCGATAAGTACCGTTTTAGCTCCTCCAAGGCATGTTGGCACTCCGGAGTCCACATGAAATTATTCTTCTTCTTCAGTAACGAGAAGAATCGGTCACTCTTATCTAAATATCTCGAGATGAATCGCCCCAGGGTGGCTATACGCCCCACGGCCTTCACGTTGTCTACCACCATGATGTCCTCGATAACTTCGGGTTTGATCTCTATTTCTCGATTGGATACCATGAAGCTGAGAAACTTGTCAGAGCTGACCCCGAATGCAAATTTTTTTGGTTGAGCTTCATGTTGTATCTCTTCAGTATACCAAAAATTTCCTGCAAATGCTTCAAATGGTCCTCTGCTCGCAGGGACTTAACTAACATGTCATCAATATAAACCTCCATTGATTTTCCTATTTGTTCATCGGACATTTGATTTACTAGGCATTGATAAGTTGCACCAGCAGGTTTTAGTCCGGATGGCATTACATTATAGTAGTAGGTGTCGTACTTAGTGATAAACAAGGTCTTTTCCTGATCTTCAAGGTTCATATGTATTTGGTTGTACCCAGAATAGACATCTAGAAATTTGAGAATCTCGTGGTCGGTCGTGGAATTGATCATGCACTCAATATTAGGTAAAGGAAAATAATCCTTTAGACATTCTTTATTCGGGTCTTTGTAATCTACACACATTATAAGTTTGTTTCCCTTCTTAGAGACTACTACTACTATTTGGTTGGGTCGAGGACGGTGATCGTGGTTGCTATTTGGCCTTCTGTTTTCCCTTTGAATCTGATCCTTTTGTTGATGAGAGTTCCAATATTGGTATCACTTCGTCGACCACAAAGATTTCCTTGGCGACAGGTTTCTCCACGTAAACCATTATAACTCCCTCTGGTGTCGGGAACTTTAGAACTTGGGTAAGGGTCGAGGGTACTGCCCTCATGTTATGGATCTATGGCCTCCCGAATAGGCGTTATACCTCATATCGCCCTCGATCACATGGAAATCCGTCTCTTGGATGGTCTCGACAACATTCACCGATAAATTTATTTCGCCTTTGGTTGTTTTGCATGCCATGTTGAAGCTGTTAAGTACTCGAGCCGCGGACACAACTTGATCCTGTAGGCCAAGCTGTTCTACGACCTTCGATTGAATGATGTTGGACGAGCTACCTGGATCAATTAAAACACGTTTAACTTGACTCTTGTTTATAAGTATAGATATTACCAGTGCATCATTTTGGGGTTGCATGATCCCCTCTGCATCCTCGTCATTGAAAGACAAGGTTCCTTTTGGTACATAATACCGAGTTTTCTTCTCCCTTGTGATCGACACCTTGGTGCGTTTAAATACTGGTCCTTGAGGAATATTGACCCCTCCAACAATTATGTGGATCACATGTTGTGGCTCTTCTTTCTCATTCCGTATGTTTGATTCTCTATTTCTAAAGTGGTTCTTGGCCCGATCGCTATAGAATTCCCAAAGGTGCCCCTTGTTGAAAAATCGCGCTACTTCCTCCCTTAGCTGTCTGTAATCTTCTGTTCTATGGCCATGGATGCCATAATACTTGCACATTTGGTTGGGATTTCTCTGGGCTGAATAGGTCTGCAAAGGGCGAGGCCATGTAGTATCTTTGATGCGTCCGATGGTAGATACGATATCTGATGTATCAACGTTGAAGTTATATTCTAACGGTTGTGGTGCTTTTTTGGGCTCGACATTCCTGTCGAAACCATTCTTTCTCATGATCCCTCGAGAGCTCTAACCTCGATCATTTCTCCTTTCAACTCGAATAGGGTTGCGTAGAGGTCTGCTGTTTCACCGATCTGGATGGTAATGATCCCTGTTTGACTGTGGTTCCTGGTCAATATCCCTTTTGACTCTGTCGACGGGCCTAATAGGATAGAGGGACCCAGAAGGAGCCCCGAAATGGTAATCTTTGACCCTATTTTTTGACTGATACCGATTATGCACATCGGCCCAGGTTACAGCTGGGTATTCGATCAAGTTTTGCTTTAATTGCTCTGAACCTACCGAGCTTCATACGTTTAATCCTTGAGTTAAGGCCTGAACGACCCAATCATCGGCAACCGGAGGTAGATCCATACGTTCCATCTAGAACCGAGACACAAACACTCTGAGCATCTCGTTATCTTTATGATTTACCTTGAAGAGGTCCGACTTCCTAGTCTCGACCTTTATAGCTCGGCGTGTGCTTTAACCAAGGAATCTGCAAGCACGGCAAAAGAATCAATGGAGTTGGGTGGAAAATTATGGACCATATCATTGCTTCCTTTGTTAGGGTATCCCCGAATTTCTTCAATAATACAGACTCGATCTCATCGTCCTCCAGATCGTTCCCCTTAATTGCACATGTGTAAGAAGTGACATGCTTGTTGGGGTCAATCGTTCCATTGTACTTGGGAATTTCTTGCATGCGGAACTTCTTAGGAATTGTTTTAGGAGCCGTGCTCAGTGGGGAAGGGCTTTTGCATGAACTTATTTGAATCCAAACCATTCAAAATCAGTGGTGCCCCAAGAATTTGATCAACCCTGGGTTATAGGTTTCCACATTCTTGTCATTTGCTTCAGTCTTCTTCTCCCCCGATTCAACTCGCTTTGTCAGCTCCTCGAGCATCTTCATGATAGCAAGGTCGGTCCTTTATTCATTCCTATTTGATCTTCTTGACACCAATTCGGCCCACTAAATAACTTTCTGCGATGGCTCGAGCTCGACCCTGCTCGGGTGTTTATGGTTTTGGAGTTGTGCTATTGTGGCTCTGACCGGCTGATCGAACATCTCTACGGGCGCTTTTCTCGGGGTCGACCCTTCGAAACACTCAAAACAACATCAAAATGCCAAATTACCCTCAGATTCAAGCCTAAGAACTTCTAAACTTCCAAATTCCACAAACGACGCTGAAACTTACCAAACCACGTTCGAATGACCCCAAATTTTGCATATACATCACAAATGACACTACAAACCTACTCCAACTTCCGAAAATTCATTCCGACCCCGATATCAAATTTTCCACTGCCAACCAAAATCGCCAAATTTCCAACTTTCACCATTTCAACCCTAATTCTACCACGGACCTCCAAAATTACTTTCCGGACACGGTCCTAAGTCCAAAATCACCTAACAGAGCTAATCGAACCCTAAAAATCCAAATCCGAGATCGTTTACACATAATTCAACATCTGATTGTCTTTTCCAACTTAAGCTTCTAAATAGGAGACTAAGTGTCTCATTCCTCTCCCAAATCATTCCTGATTCGAACCAACCAAACTGGTACAATACAATACAACTGAATAACAAATAAAGAAGAAGAAATACGGGAAAAAGGGGCTATAACTCTCGAAACGACCGGCCGGGTCATTACATCCTCCCCCTCTTAAACAAATGTTCGTCCTCGAATGAGTCTAGAAACATACCTAGAGTCTCAAATAGGTGTGGATATCTTCTCCTCATCTCCCGCTCGGTCTCCCAAGTGGCCTCCTCCACAGGGTGGCCTCTCCACTGCACCTTCACTAAAGTTATGCCCTTTGACCTCAACTTTCAAACCTTCCGATCCAAAATAGCCACCGGCTCCACATCATAAATAAAATCACCCTCTAACTAAACCCCGTGAGTCCAAAACATGGGACGAATCTCCAATATACTTCCGGAGCATGGAAACATGAAGTACTGGGTGCACACTTGACAAGCTTGGTGGCAAGGCAAGCTTATAAGCCACCTCCCCTATCCTCTGAAGCACCTCAAAAGGCCCAATGAATCAGGGGCTTAACTTGCCCCTCTTCCCAAACCTCATAACACCCTTCATGGGTGATACCTTTAGCAAAACCTTCTCCCCCACCATAAAAGACACATCACGGACTGACATGTCTCCATAGCTCTTCTGCCTAGAATGCGCTGTGCGAAGTCGCTCCTGAATCAATTTCACCTTATCTAATGCATCTTGGACCAAGTCTGTACCCAAGAGACTAGCCTCATCCGGCTCAAACCATCATGCCGGAGATAAATACCTCCTCCAATATAAAGCCTGGTATAGAGTCATCTGAATACTCTACTGATAACTATTGTTATATGCAAACTCCGCGAGCGGTAGAAACTGGTCCCATGAACCCCCAAAGTCAATGAAACAAGCGTGCAACATGTCTTCCAATATCTGAATAGTGCACTCGGACTGTCTGTCTGTCTAAGGGTGAAAATCTGTGCTCAACTCAACCTGAGTACCCAACTCTCAATGTACAGCCCTCAAGAACTGTGATGTAAACTGAGTACCTCTATCTGAAATGATGGAAACTGGGAAACTATGCAGGCGAACAACCTCTCGGATAATCTGAGCCAACCGCTTTGAAGTGTAAGTAGTACCAACAGGAATGATGTGCGCGGACTTGGTCAGCCAATTCACAATGACCCAAATAGCATCGAACTTACTCAAAGTCCGTGGGAGCCCAACTACAAAGTCCATGGTGATCCACTCCCACTTCCACTCCAGGATCTCTAATCTCTGAAGCAAGCCACCCGGTCTCTGATGCTCACACTTAACCTGCTGGCAGTTGGGACAACGAGCTACAAACCCAACCATATCCTTCTTCATCCACCTCCACCAATAGTGTTGTCTCAAATCCTGGTACATCTTCGCGGCACCCAGATGGATGGAATACTGCGAGCTGTGGGCCTCCTCAAGAATAAATTCCCGAAGCCCATCTACATTAGGCATACATACCCATCCTTGCATCCTCAACACACTGTAATCACCAATAGTCACATCTCTAGCATCACCTCACCAGACCCTATCCTGAAGAACGAGCAAGTGGGGGGTCATCATACTAACGCTCCTTGATATGGTCATAAAGGGAAGAACTGGAGACCACACAAGCCAATACCCGACTAGGCTCCAAAATATCAAATCTCACAAGCTGGCCTGCTAAGGCCTAAACATCCAATGCTAAGGGTCTCTCTACTGCCTGAAGGTATGCTAAACTCCCCAAACTCTCCGCCCGGCGACTCAAAGCATCGGCCACCACATTGGCCTTCCCTGAATGATATAAAATAGTGATATCATAGTCCTTGAGAATCTCCAACCACCTCCTCTGACGCAAATTAAGATCCTTCTACTTAAACAGGTGTTGTAGACTCCGGTGATCAGTATAGATCTCACAATGAACCCCATACAAATCATGACGCCAAATCTTCAAGGCGTGAACAATGGTTGCTAACTCAAGATCATGAACATGATAGTTCTTCTCATGTGTCTTCAACTGGCAAGAGGAATAGGTAATCACCCTACCCTCCTGCATCAAAACATATACAATGTCTATCTTCGAGGCATCACAATACACGGTATAGGAACCTGAAGCTGATGGCAGAACTAACACTGGAGATATGGTCAAGGCAGTCTTGAGCTTCTGAAAGATCTCCTCACACTCATCCGACCGCCTGAATGGAGCACCCTTTTGGGTCAATTTGGTCAAGGGCGACGCAATAGATGAAAATACCTACACAAAGAGACGGTAATAACCCGCCAAACCAAGAAATCTCCTAATCTCTGTGGCTAAGGATGGTCTAGGCCAACTCTGCACCGCCTCTATCTTCTTCAGATCCACTTGAATACCCTGGACACCACGTGTCCCAAGAATGCTACTAAACCGAGCCAAAACTCATACTTAGGGAACTTCACATAAAGTTTCTCCTCCCTCAATCTCTATAATACAATCCTCAAATGCTAAGCATGCTCCTCCTAGCTACGCGAGTACATTAGGATGCATCTCACAGAGTGAAATGAACGCAAGGCTGCCCATACTCACGACATCCTACTCAATGCATCGGCCACCACATTGGCCTTTCCCGGGTGATACAATATGGTGATATCATAGTCTTTCAACAACTCCAACCATCTCCTTTGCCTCAAATTGAGATCCTTCTGCTTGAACAGATACTGAAGGCTGTGATGATCCGTGAAAACCTTACACGACACACCATAAATATAGTGCCTCCAAATCTTCAGCGCGAGAACAATGGATGCCAACTCTAATTCATGGGCAGGGTAATTCTTCTCATGAACCTTCAACTGACGAGACACATATGCAATCACCCTATCCTCCTGCATCAATACTGCTCCGAGCCCAACACGAGAGGCATTACAATATACCGTGTAAGATCCTAAACCCGATGGTAATACCAACACTAGTGCTGAAGTCAAGGCTGTCTTGAGCTTCTTGAAGCTCGCCTCATACTCGTCCGACCATCTGAACGGGGCACCCTTCTGGGTCAACCTGGTCATCGGGGCTGCTATGGATGAAAACCCCTCCACAAACCAACGGTAATAACCCGCCAAACCTAAGAAGCTCCTGATCTCCATGGCTGAAGTGGGTCTAGGCCAGTTCTTAACTGCCTCAATCTTCTTAGGATCCACCTGAATACCCTTTGCTGATACGACGTGACCTAAGAAAGCAACTGAATCCTACCAAAACTTGCACTTTGAGAATTTAGCATACAACTGACTGTCCCTGAAGGTCTGGAGCACTACCCTGAGGTGCTGCTCATGCTCCTCCCGGTTGTGGGAGTATATTAAAATATCATCAATAAAGACAATCACAAAGGAATCTAGATAAGGCTTGAACACTCAGTTCATCAATTCCATGAATGCTGCTGGGGCATTAGTCAACCCAAAGGACATCACTAGAAACTCATAGTGCCCATACCGTGTTTGAAAAGTTGTCTTAGGGACATCAAATGCCCTAATCCTCAACTGATGGTAGCCCGATCTCAAATCAATCTTTGAAAACACCTTGGCACCCTGAAGCTGATCAAACAAATCATTAATCCTCGGCAACAAATACTTGTTCTTGATAGTGACTTTGTTCAAATACCGATAATCTATACACATCCTCATATATCCATCCTTTTTCTTCACGAACAAAACCAGAGCACCCCTAGGTGAGACACTAGGTCTAGTGAAGCCTTTATCAAGCAAATCCTGCAACTGTTCCTTTAATTCTTTCAACTCTGGTGGGGCATTCTGGTATGGAGGAATAGAAATGGGCTGAGTTCCCGGAGCCAAATATATGCAAAAGTCAATATCCCTGTTAGGTGGCATCCCCGAAAAGATCTGCAGGAAACACCTCAGGAAACTCACAAACAACATCCATAGAATCCATCGAAGGAACCTCCGAACTAGAATTATGAACATAACCCAAATAGGCCAAACACCCCTTCTCGACCATACGCCAAGCCTTCATAAAAGAGATAACTCTGCTGGAAGAATGGCCAGGAGTCCCTCTTCACTCTAGTCGAGGCAACCCTGGCAAGGCTAATGTCACTGTCTTGGCGTGACAATCCATGATATCATAATAAGGTGACAACCAATACATGTCCAATATGACATCGAAATCAACCATATCAAGGAGTAAAAGGTCTACACTGGTCTCAAGACCCCTTATAACGACCATACACGAGCGATATACACGATCTACAATAATAGCATCCCCCACGAGCGTGGACACATAGACAGGGGCACTAAAAGAATCACGGGGCACAACCAAATATGAAGCAAAATAAGATGACACATAGGAGTAAGTAGACCCCTGATCAAACAGAACTGAAGAATCTCTATTACAAACTGAAACAGTACCTGTGATAACAACATCGGAGGACTCCGCCTCAGGTCTTGCTGGGAATGCATAACATCAGGGATGGGCCCCACCACCCTGAACCATGTCTCTAGGACGACCTCTAACAGGCGGGCCTCCACCTCTAGCGGGCTGACCTCTACCTCTAACAATCTGGCCCCTACCTCTGGCTACCTGACCCCTACCTCTGGCAGGCTGGGCAGGCGGTGCGGTAGCTGGTGCTGGAAACATGGCACGAGAACCCCAATATTGAGAACTGCTCGATGCGCGAGAGAAATATATAGCAATTTGCCTCGGGTCACCACAAGTATAACATGACCTCCGCTGCTTGGACTGCTGGTTAGCAAACTGACCCTGTCGACCTGAATAACCACCCTGAAAACTCTGAAGATAAGGCGCACTGATAGGAGCTGGCTCATCAGAATAAGGTATATAAGGGCCAAAACCACCTGGGACACCGTGGGATGACTGAAGTGTTGAATGAAATGGCCTGGAAGGATGGCCTCTACCATAAGTACCCCCGCCTCCAGATGAGGCATGGTTGAATCCACTGGAATAGCGAGGTCTCTTGTCTGACCCCTAACCTCCCAATCCAAGAACCATCTCAACTCGCCTGGCCATATTGGCCGCTTCCTGGAAAGAGATCTCGCTCCCGTCTCCTTCTCCATCTGCAATCTGATAGGCTGAGAAAGACCCTTAATAAACCTCCTCACCCTCTCTCTCTCTCTCTCTGTGGGGAGAAAAAGAATGGCATGACGGGCCAAATCCACGAAACGGGTCTCATACTGAATAATATTCATGTTGCCCTGCTAGAGATGCTCGAACTGACGGTGACGCTCCTCTCTCGTAGTGATAGGTAGAAACTTCTCTATCAAAAGATGCGAGAAATGATCCTAAGTAAGAGAAGGCAACCCAGCTGGTCTAGTCAGCAAATAGTCTCTTCACCATTTTCTTGGTGGAACCAGTCATCTGGAAAGTAGCAAAGTCGACCCCATTGGTCTCCAATATACCCATGTTCCGAAGAACCTTATGGCAGCTATCAAGGTACTCCTGGGGTCCTCTGAAGTGGGCACCACTGAAATGCACTGGGAAAAGCTTGGTAAACCTATCCAATCTCCACAAAGCCTCGAAGGACATAGCTGCCTCATCAACGGGAGGTGCTGTAGCAACCAACTGAACTACCCCAACTGGATGGGCGACTGGAGTCTGAAACTGGGCAGCCATTTGCTCCGGAGTGTGGGTGGAAAGAGTCTGGGCTCCTCCTCCAGCCTGAGATACAGGTGGTGCCATGGGGAATGCGCTAGTCTGGGCCACGCTCTCCATAAGGCCCACTAATCGGACCAAGGCATCCTGAAGTACCGGGGTGGAAATAAACCCCTCTGGGACCTAAGTTGGTCCTGTAGGAATAGTCTGAGCGGGAACCTCCTCGTCGAACTCTACCTGAGGCTCCGCAGCTGGAACTGTTGCTCGAGCCCTAGGTTGAGCCCTACCTCGGCTTCTGGCATGGCCTCGGCCTCTTCCCCTTGTAGGAGCTGCTGCTGGAGGATCCGACTGCTGATAAGTAGAAGAATCGGTACGTGTTCTCGCCATCTACAAGAGAATAAGAATAGAGGAGTTCAATCAATATTTGTGTAACAAGAATCGCACGACATATTTGAATAAAAGTGAACTTGTTCCTAACTTTACAGCCTCTGGGAGATAAGTACAGACGTCTCCGTACCGATCTCCCAGACTCTACTAAGCTTGTCCGTGAATTGTGAGACCTAGGCAACCTAGTGCTCTGATACCAACTTGTCACGACCCGAATTCCCACCGTCGGGACCGTGATAGCGCCTAATGCTGCACTTGCTAGGAAGCCAACATTAGAGGTTCGCAACATAACAATCTTATAATATACGGGGAACCACTACAACCCAACACCTGGTAATTAAATTAAGGAAACAAAATTTGTATAATGATACTGCGCAAACGAAATTTATATGTCTAACTACCCCTGATATGGAGTCACAATTCACGGGAAGGGGACATCCAATGGGGGATTTCAACATAAAGATTGAGAATAACGAAAAGACAGAATTAAACAGTAATCCGTAAACAATTTAAGCAATTAATAGCAAAGGAAAACTGCACGGCATCACCCTTCGTGCTTTTACTCTCAATATCACCAAATAAATAAATAGAACGGCACGACATCACCCTTCGTGCATTAAAACTCTCATAATATACACGACATCACCCTTCGTGTTTTATCACTCACTCATAAATCATGAACGACATCACCCTTCGTGTATTAACACTCACATATCATGGCACGACATCACCCTTCGTGCATTAACACTCACATCATGACACGACATCACCCTTCGTGCATTAACACTCACATATCATGGCACCGCATCACCCTTCGTACTTTACACTCTTCCTCACAATATAAATAATGTGTGCACGACATCACCCTTCATGCTTTACACTCCTCCTCACAAGTCACAGAATCAATAATAACGGATAAATAGAAGTTTCACAAAGAAGCCAGTACTTTATCAACATACAGAAGTTATCAACTCTCAGTAAATCCAGATTTAAGTTACCAACATCTTTATTAACAACACTAAGCATGGATAGTAGGATTAAAGATTGCAAGGTTCACAAAGGATAGAATTTCACTCGCATGCTATGACTCAACAACAACGCATGGATGCTCGCCACCTCACATATGAATCTACAATTACAAATCCCATGGATTCTTCTACATGTGAACTATTCAAAGAAGCACATAAATTCTCGAGAATGTTAGGAAAACCCATAATTCCAAAAATAAAAGTTTCAATTCATTTAACTCACGATTATAACTTTCCCCAATAACGTTCGCAACATCAATGGATTCTAAATAATTGCTCAAGTTGTCACAAAAAGAGTCATATATAGGTTCATGAATGAGTACTTGATCACAAGCATCACAATTATCAAGCATATCCTCTTTACTAGTAGAAAACGCTTTTACAAGCTCACAATCAACATGACTTAAAGAACGACTCCCCATCACACAACAAAAATCACGTTCAATCAATTTATCACTAGACACTTGAACAAGAAAAGAAGAAATATTTAAATCATTCGCAAGATTCTTCTTATAAATTTATTTCTTCTTTCTACAAAGTTGGAATTCATAATCATCTATGTCATACTCAATTCCAAAGGAATCGAATTACTCTTTCACTTAAACTTAGATATTACAGTTAATGACTTGATATGAATCAAAATATCATCATCCATAAAAACAAAAAGTTCACCAACATAATAAATAAGAGTATAGTTCATTACCTCCAAAAATACCTTAGATGTTCTAGAAAGGCCAAGAAAGTGAATAAACCAATTATACATATCATAGTTGGACTTATTTACCAAAGGAACATCATCACGTTATATTTCTTTTAAGCAATGGCTCCAACTTACAAATGGCTTTAGGGTACTCCACGTCATAAACCTGAAAGTAAGAATCAAGGTAGTAAAAGGTACAATAACTAAGAATTTAACCAAGTTTTTATCTTTCACCATCCAACAAGAATTTATTTCGCCAAATTCCTGTTGGAATCCAATTTTATCCTTTTCCACCATCTCTTGCGCCTCACTTCCCCTTTCAAAAGGTCTTTCAACACGTGGCAGCACAAAATCACAAGAACTAGAACAAGAAAGAGTTAATGGGTTAGGAAGTAAATATTATTTTTCTTGCTTACACTCTCTTTGACTTTTATAACAAAACTAACTTTTTCCTTACCATTAGCATCTTTTCTCTCACTAAAGTTTTTTATTTTTCTTCACACAAACCCTCTTGTTTTTCTCTTTACCTTACAAACTTTTTTTTTATCTCAGTGCCTTCTCTCTTTTCTTTTCTCTCAAACTCACTCTTTTCATTCCTTGACAACCCACTCTCTTCGCTCACCATAACCTCTCCTTTTTCCTATCTTAGGATGTCATCATGCACTCTCTTACTCCTCTTATTCTTTTCTCTCACATATTTTCCCATATTCTCTTTAACAGTCTTTTCATCTTCACAAATTTGTGAGGGAGTCAAAGGCCCAAGAATGAGTTTCTTCCCGTTAACCTCAAAAGAGTATCGATAATTTTCCATGCTATATGAAGATCTTATATAGATATACCATGGATTTCCTAAAAAGATATGATAAATATTCATGGGTATAACATCACACCAGATCACATACTCATACCTTCCAATAGAAAATGGCAATAACACTCTTTATCTACGTTTAATCCTTCCAACATATAGGGTTCAATATGCTCAACACAAGGCAAGTTCAATTTCTCAATCATATAAGTGTTAATTGAGTTATAGCCAAAATCTTTGTCAATTCTAAGGGCACATATCGCAGACATCACTTTTAGATGTTGTTTGAAAAATAACTTTACCATTGTCTTCCTTCCATTCAGTATACTGAAAGTTCAAGTTTTCAAGTTGTTGAGTCATAGCTCGCCTCCTTTCTTCATAACTACCTGTTTGAGACATATTGACATAGATTACTAGAAATATGTATCTTTCAAATTTGGCTTTTCCCCTCTAATGTTCTCACCTCTCTTTCCTTTTTCCACTCAAAGCAACCATTGGTTGTTAATTTTTTGATTTATTAATAAACCTTACTAGACACAACCCTTAGTGATAAGAACAGGAGTTAGAAAAAGAAAAGTGAAGGACCAAACCTAGGATGAATAGGAATTGGTTAGTAAAAAAAAAGAAAGAATTTAGGAAACCTAAAACCCACAAGAATAAGGAAAGAAGTTACCTTAATCTTAACTTTGAAACCAAATAATACTTAAACTCTAAAAAAAATAATGAGCAATAAAACTTTTTTGGGATGACTTTTATTTTTATTTTTATTTTTTGGTTTTTTCCCTCAAGAACCTCCCAAGATTACAAGATTGAAACCTTTATTAGCCTATGCTCTGATACCACTTGATAACAACATGATAGGGATTCAAGAATTAATAAAGAAAAACAAGAAAATCAAGAAACGTGCGAAAGCTAAAACAAAGTAGAGAAACGAAAAAGAAGACAAAAATTAAAGATAGATTGAATTCAAGAAAGAGTTTCTTGAATTCAAGAATTCTATTCTTGAAGTTGTATCCTAACAACAACAATTAGCTAATGTTGCACTAACCGCCTTTGATAAAGAATTAAAAACAAGAGATTGATTGTGAAACCCGACCCTTTAGAATAATAAGAACAACAATAAGCCTAAACTTATCAACTTTATTAAATACCTAGAAGTGATCCAAGACTTCGAATATGATTAAATTTTACCTCCTTAAGTTGAGTCTTGAAGATTGAAGAATAAATCCAAGAATAGCCACACACATGAGTGAAAGAAAAATGTCAAATATTTATTGATAATAGTTTGCAATAATCTAAGTCTAAAAATAAATAATAAACTCCTTTATATAGGTAATAGGGGGTCACTAAATTAAGGCTAAAAACAAGAAAATTAAGTTCTAAACTACTATGGACAACAAGTCCAAATACCATAGGAAAAGGAAAAATACTAGGAAACAAAAACCAAGTCATTCTTGGAAAGTAATTCCAACCATCTTAGGAAAAGGAAAACATAACCTTTACTACCTAGGAAAGAAATAAATATAGTCCCAAAATATATGAAAATAAGTTAAAGACAATCTAGGATAGGATCTTGAATGTCCCAAACCAATCTTGGATAGATTCTTGAAAATCTTGAAGGAAATTCACAAGAAACTTGGCACCAACATGCACTCAACATCTAGCACGCCTATTTTACCCTTCTTGGATATCAAGCGAATCATTTTTATGTTATAAAACATGGATTTATGTAGGACTTCATGGGCGGAAAGTTTGGACACATTTTAGGTGCCAAATTGGTTCAAAAGTGGACATATTAGGACCTTCTTCAAAGGATGTTTGTTGGGATCTAATACTCCTTTTCTTAGACATAAATTTGGCCCATAAAATAATTGTAACACCTAGCCAATTCACATACTTTATCTTTGAGCTCTTCCTCCCAATTAACAACTTCTTTATTTGCACTTGAAGTCTAATGACCTTATTCTTCCACTCTCTAGCTTGAAATATTGTTAAGGCCATCTTGAGATTCCAAAGCTTCATCGTTGTCCTTTAATAGAGTTGAGCTTCCTAGGATGCTATCATCGTGCTTCCTTAATGTTCCTCATAGCCGACACTAGATCCACTATGCTGACGTTGAAGTTGCACTCAGATAGCTTGG
This sequence comes from Nicotiana paniculata, assembly GCA_005239505.1. NCBI lineage: Eukaryota > Viridiplantae > Streptophyta > Magnoliopsida > Solanales > Solanaceae > Nicotiana > Nicotiana paniculata. The sequence continues at coordinate 64,452 of ML309958.1, read as the reverse complement.
GGTGGTAGGAGCCTTGGGAACCCGACATCTCATTGTCCTGCAATCATCTATTATTCCGGCCGCAATCATCTCTCTTATCAGAGCGAATCTATCTGCTGATCGAAAACCTCTGCCATGTCCTTTGACCCGCGCATAAGGCAAACACGACCTCTTGAAGACCGTCAATCTGTTTTGAAATCATCCTTCCATTTATCCTTATTCTTCTCTCGTTACCGATCATTGGTTGATGCTGGGGAACTAAGCAGATCATCCTCAATTCTTATATTGGCTCGTACCGATTGTGAACATTTGCTCAGGTGGTTGCTTGGAACTCGAGTAGACTTTCTTTTAATTTCTGGGATGCATAAGAATTTCTCGTATTTCTCCCTTTAGTAAATTCTTTAGCTACCCATTCATCTGGTACGACCGGGAGCAACATCCTTTCTTTTAGGAATCTAGTCACGAACTCTCACAGAAATTCGGACTCTCCTTGTGCAATCCTTAATATGTTGGCCTTTCGGGCATCTACCTTTCTGGCCCCTGCATGGGACTTGATAAAATAATCCGCGAGCATCTCTAAGGAATCTATTGAGTGCTCGGTCAAGAGCGAATACCATGTCAGGGCCCCCTTCATGAGGGTCTCCTTGAATTTCTTCAATTAGACTGACTCATTCTCGTGAGGAGCTAAATCGCCCCCTTCACTGTTGTTGTATAGGTGGTGATGTGCTCCTGAGGTCCTGAAGTCCCATCATACTTTGGCACGTCCGGCGTTTTGAACCACTTGGGGATCAATTTTGGTGTCGCGCTTGGTTTGAATAGAATCTAGGCGTATTTCTTTGAGTCTGGTACTTTTAATATGGCGGTGCACCCGGAATCTGATCAATTCAGGCGTTTATTTCCCTCATAAACTGCATGAGTTAGGTGTTAAAGGGAACGTTCTTATTGTTATTACCGGATCTGCTACCATTCCCCCCGGCCCTATCGAAGTCGAGTTCTCCCCTCGGGGTGTTGTTGTTGACCCTTTACATTTTTTTTATTTGCGGAAGCACCGGGAGGACCTGGACCTCGTCCATGTTGTTAGAAGCACCCGAAAATGCCTGTCTAATCTCCGTCATGACCTGATCCTGTCGTAAGAGTTTTGTTGCTTCCTCATTATCCTTACTGTTTCAGACACGTGCTCTTCTTCAACATCATCAGGAGTTGCCTCTCGAACATGACGTAGATATTGCATGTCATGGATCGACATGGCCTCATACTCTTCATTGCGGGTATCATTGATCGAATCTTCGTGCTGAGACTTATTTCCTTGGGTCTTAACATTGTGTGCAATGTTGACATCGTTATCCGCCATTTTATTTGATTTTTGCTAATAACAAAGAACCAAACATGTTAGTAATATATGCAAGGATCAACTCAATTGCGTAACTGTCTAAGCCCCACGATGTGCGCCAAACTATTTACTCGTAAAATGGTACAATTGAATTTATATGTGGTTTACAGATAAGTGAATTGATTTGATCCCAAAAATGATAAATAAACTAAACAAGAATGTAAGACTTAGCGATAAAATCAAGATAAGACAGCTGAAATCATATTTTTGGGAGTAGAGCTCCTGGTGGCAGCAGTAACAATATTAATAAGCAAGAAGATAAAATATTATTGAGATTTGATTAGTGTATAGCATAAGTTTGTCAGAATTCGTGTCCTTACAATTGTTGTTGAGCTCACTATCTATAGTTGCACATAGGGAACAAGGTCCTAGGATCAAGTCCCTCTTAAATAACAATTATGATGGCCATTGAAAAATGTGTAACGATAGGTAGTAAATGCCATATTCTCTATAACGGACTATGTAATTAATGCTATAGAATATTCTCCATTAAATGCTATCGGGTGACAGACATTTATCTCGCCTTTATGAGCATTATTCCTTTCGGGAAAAAAACATGATTGTTGCCTTCGGACCTGATTGCCTTATGCCTTCGGCTTCACGTGTCGCTTTACTATGTGAGCATTTAATATGAACATATTTTACCCTATACAAGAATAACCAGGAGAAAGTGAAAGTGGTATGGAGAATGAGGCCTTTAACTAACAATGCAAGTCATTATGTTCCAAAGTTTTGATAAATAATAAGTATTAAGAAAGCAATGGACTGATCATAGCAATTTACCGGAAAGCAATTATTTCTTTGTCGTCATAAGTTTAAATGGATAAATTCTCATGTATAAAAAGTGGGGATGAAACAGGTGATGCAAGTACCATTTCATTGACATGCCGCCTTCAATGATAATATTTTTTACCCTGTTTTTGCATCTTATTACATCAATTGCCATCACACAATTTAGTAAATAAAGAAAAATTTTGAGGCATTTTTGAGTCCCAAATTGTCATGCCATGTCTGCTCTAATGAACATCTATTTGTCGCCGTTTGTACATTATTACATCAATTACATCACATATTTTTACTAAATAAGCGAAACTTTGAGAATTTTCAAGGCCCAAAATGTAGGTTGTCACGTGGAACCAAAGTTGCTTCTTCAGTTTAAAGATCCACATTTCTTATGGTGCTCCCACTAAATTCTTATTTCTTTACTTATTTGATATCATTTTGATGTATGTAGTATTTAGTACCACACTCTATTTTTCAGCTCTTACAATTTGTATTTTGTAGTTTTATTTTATGTAACTTTTGAATATTTATGTACTTTATCTCATGACCCCAATTTACCACCATAGGGTGTCGTGATGGCACCTAGTCTCTAAGACTAACATGTATGGAGAAATAGCGAAAAATAATAATAAAACTTCAAGGTTAAACCATCTAAACTATCATAATAGAACTCAACAGTATAGCTAGTAACAACTACCCAAAACCTAGTGGAACAGAGTCATAAGCTCTACAAGAATGTACTACTAGTATCCTAATACAACACTATTTTGGAACAAAAAATAAACAATATAATGTTTAAAAACAGAAGGTGACTCTGAGGCTTGTGGACGTCGGGCAGGTATACCTTGAAGTCTCCAAAAACAGCTAGTGAATCAACCTCTAGCGTCCGGCATGGGCAGACGAACCTCGATCTGCACAAATAATGTGAAGAAGCATAGTGTGAATATACCACAATGGTACCCAGTAAGTATCAAGTTTAACCTCAGTAGAGTAGTGACGAGGCCAGATCAAGACACCTACTAGGACATAATAAATAGAACAAAAATATAATAACGAGAAGTAATGGAAAACAGAGAAATGAATAAGAACGAAGCAATTTGATATCATAAACTAATGACATAATGGTAAGCATAAGATAAAAATAAAGAAGCAATTAATGAGAACCACAAATAGACCAATACAGACAAAACTGGTAATACAAGGAAGAATAAAGGCCACAAGAATTCGCTCAACCAATAACTCTTTTCAACATGAAATGCCTTACGTTTAGATAGTTTTGAAAATATTTTCCCCGAAATAGCTACACGCACTTTATCCTACCTCATGTCGCCGCATGGCTTCAATTTATTTCCTTACAAGAAACACGCACATAAATCCTACCTTACTTTGTCGCATGCACAATAACCCCTATCCGTATACCGCCGCATGCGCATCAATATCACAACACAGTAACAATTCGCATCACAAGTGTGCCACAACTTGCCAAAAATCAACAATATCAATATTTTCACTACAAATAGCCCATGACTCAACCACAATGTGCACAAGAATCTCAACAATAACAAAACGAACGTGAATTACTCAACAAGAAATATATCTCAATAATTAACAACTTCACCTCGATGTGATAACGACTTTCACAACTTCAACATCAGTAACTCAAAAAGAAGATATTTCACGAAATAGCAACTTCAAATAAAAGTAATTCAACAATTAAAGATGTAACAACACAATAACGACGGAAATAACTTCAAGTAAGCATATAAGAGCAAATTAACAAGTAAGAGGTAGAACAAATGTTAACAATGTCAAATAAAGCATGTATAGGTAGATTAACACATGTAAGAGTTTATTAGAAATAAGGGATATAAAATATCATGACAATTCAATTAAATGCATGGAAAAAGTCTAATAATCCAAATCTGTAAAATACCACATATAGCCCATGTACCCCACTTGTCACCTTGCGTACACGGATTTCACATAACATGAATAGCACAATCAATCTCAAATCCTAAGGGGTAGTTCTCTCACACAAAGTTAGGCAAGATACTTACCTCAACTAGGCTAACTCAACTCTCCAAAATAGCTTTTCCCTTAAAATTCACCTCCACACGGTTCAAATCTAGCTAGAAGTGACTTAATATTATCAAATAATACAAGGAATAACAATTAAAATAGATAAATATTCGAGCTTTACGACATTCCCAAAAAGTGAACAAAAGTCAACCCCGAACTTGCCCGATCAAAACTCCAGTCCGAGGGTAGATTCTGACTACCCATAACTCCACAAGTCCATATATGTATTTTGTTTTCAAATCCGAGTCCAAATGGACTCTTAAAACTCAATTCGTTATTTTTTCAAAATCCTAATAAAATTTCTCAAATTTTCACTTTGATTCACGTAAGTTTGCTGTTAAGTCTAAGAAATATCCATGAAATATAGTTGAAAATTGATTAGAATCACTTACCCAAAGTTTTTAGATGAAAATCCCCTCTTCAAATCGCCTTCTACCGAGCATATGGTTCTAAAATATGATAAAATGATATGAAATCCCGACTTTCTAACCTTTTAGTCATTTGCAGATGTCGCATTGCAATTGCGAAGCCTTGCAATTGCGAAGAAAGGCTTGCAATTTCCAACTGATACACTGAGGAAATGTCACAGTTGCGACTCAGACTTCGCAAATGCAAAGTATGTCCTCACAAATGCGAGAAAAGCTTCGCAAATGCAAAGTGTCCTACCCAGTCTCATACTTCGCAAATGAAAACTAGACATCGCATTTACGATACATGTCCCTCCCTTGCAATTTTTTCAATTGCGAATGTGGTACTCGCAATTGCGACATTAGAGTACCAGCACACCCGAATTTTTTTCCAGTCCAAATCATTTGGAAACACGTCTGAAACTCATTCGAGCCCTCGGGGCTCCAAATCAAACATCCACACAAATTAAAAACATCATACGAATTCACTCACACGATTAAAATTAAAAAAACACCTACGAACTGGACACCAAAACACAGGAATTTCAAAGTAAACTTCAAGAACTGAAACCAAGCATCTGAATCCTATCAAATCAGTTCCAAATGATACAAAAATTTTAGACAAGTTTTAAATAGCATAACGGACCTATTCCAAGTCTCAAAATCCAATTCCGAACCAGATATCCAAAGACAACCTACGGTCTAACTTCTAAACCTCAAATTGCCAATTTTCGGCAAAACAATACAAATCAATCTATGGACCTCCGAATTCGATTCGGGGCATACGCCCAAGTATAAAATCATGATAAGAAACTATCGGATTCATCTATTACTAATCCAGGGTCATTTTAACAAAAGTCAAGGTTTGGTCAACATTTCAAACTTAAGCTTCTAAGTCAAGAACCAAAGGGTCTAAATTAACCCGAAATCTTTCCGGAACAAAAACAATCAACCCCACAAGTCATAAAACTAAATTAAATATGTGTGAAGCATTAGAAGGGGAAACATGTCACAATTACACAAAACGACCGGTCGGGTTGTTACATTCCCCACTCTTAGAACAAACATTAATCTTCGAATGTGCATAAAGACTTTCCAGAAGTGATGAAAAGGTGAGATTAACAAATGTGCGTGCCGTGCTCATTCTCCCAGGTCACCTCCTTGACCAGATAACCCCTCCATTGAACCTTCACAGAAGCAATTTTCTTTGATCTTAACTTTCGGACCTGTCTGTCCAAGATAGCCACTGGCTCCTCAATATAAGTCAAATACTTGTCCAATTGGACTAAGATGAAGTCTAATACATGGGATGGATCACCATAATACTTCCGGAGAAAAGAAACATGGAACACCGGGTGAACCGTCGATAGGCTATGTGGCAATGCAAGCTAGTAAGACACCTTTCCCACTCACTCAAGGATATCAAAAGGATCGATATACCTAGGGCTCAACTTGACCTTCTTCCTGAACCTCACTAGACCCTTCATGGGTAAAACCCGGAGCAAAACCATCTCTACAACTGTAACGACTCGGCCCGTCGTTCCATGAGATTAGCCCCGTTTATCCCATTTTCTGCTTTATTATATGTTTCTTAGCCTATTTATGTTGTGTTGTATCGGTTGGTTCAGGTTCGGAGTGGTCGTGGTGTGGATTGAGACACTTAGTCTCTTAAATTAGCTTAATAGTTGAAAAAGTCAACTGGGAGTTGAATTATTGGTAAACGAACTTAGAATGTAGATTTTATGGTTCGAATAGCTTCGTTAGGTGATTTGGGACATAGGAGTGTGTTCGGAATAAAGTTTTGATGTCCGGTGTAGAATTAGGCTTGAATTGGAGAAAGTTTTTGGCGATTTCTGGTCGGCAGTGGAAAATAGGCTAGGTCGAAATGGAATTCCGGAAGTTGGAATAGGTTCATAATGTTATTTTGGATATGTGTGTAAATTTTCAGGTCATACGGATGTGTTTTGGTTGGTTTCGGCATCATTGGCGAAATTTAGAAGTTTTAAAGTTCATAGGCTTGAATTTGATGTAATTTTTGGTGTTTTCGTGTTATTTTTGGTGTTTCGAAGGCTCGACTAATTTTGAATGATTCTATAGGGCGTGTTGGTATGTTTGGTTGGGGCCCCAAGGGGCTCGGTATTGATTTCGGATGGTTAGCGGAGGTTTGGACTTAAGAAATTGCAGCAAATAGCTGCTGGTGTGAATCTACTGGTGTGGTCGCACCTGCGGATGGGGAGCCGCAGGTGCGACGCCGCAGCTGCGATGCCGCAGGTGCGAAGCATGGGCCGCACCTGCGAGGCCGCAAGTACGGAAAAAGGCATCGCAGGTGCAATAATTGGACTGTTAGTGGGATTTCACAGGTGCGCACCTGGGACTGCAGGTGCGGGTCCGCAGGTGCGTTGATTTGTTTGCGTGTGCGGATTAATTGGGCAGAACAATATATAAATGTGCCTCCGAGAATATTTTGTCATTTTTTCCATTGTTTCATGAGGGTTTAGCTTGTTTGAGAGGAAATTGAAGGGGGAATTCGAAGGTCTTTAGTGGAGGTAAGTTCCCGGATTATAAAACTCGTTTCTATGTTATTTTGTAACGGATTAGGCTTGTAATTTGAAGAATTAAAGTGGAAAAAGTTGGGAAAATGGGGAGGAAACTTGGAAATTATTTTGGTGATTTGAGTGGGCAATTATGGTCCGATTGTGGTGTTCTTGGTATGTGTAGAATCATGGGAGGATGAGGATTCTAGTGATGTAAATTTTATAGAATTCCGATACGTGGGCCGGGGCTTAGGTTTGGCCGAATTTCAAGAATTTTGTCTAAATTGATAGTTTTCGATTGGGGTTTGTTCCTTTAGTGTATATTGATGAGGTTAAACTGGTTTTGGTTAGATTCAGAGCAATTGGGAGCCAATTTGAGGGGCAAGAGCATCGCGGATTAGTGTTGTGGCCCGGTAGAAGTAAGTAATGGTTATACATCTTGTCCGGAGGGTATGAAACCCCGAACTTCATATTTCTCACTGTTTTTAGAATGGCGCACATGTCGAACGAGTATGTGGTGCGCACTGATTTTTTTTGGATTGGACTTGGTCCTCTCGGCGGCAACTATTGAGTTGCGTATTTTACTCTAAATCATATGTTAAATTGTGTTCTAAAGACTATTGCTATATTTGGGCTATAAGCCATGTTTGGGGCCTCGTGCCAACTTGTTTAGACTCCTTGGGGGCTTTTTAATGCTATTTCCTCACTGTTGATTTATGATTTACACTCAGTCATATTGTTCTTAACTGTTTTCAAAACTCAGCCTTATTTACACTATTTTGAGATGTAAAAATGATGTTTTGGGTCGAGTACCCTGTTCTACTGATACGCAAGAAGGGCTTTTGAGAGGTTCTGACTGAGTGATTCCGAGGGCCTGATTTGTGAGGATATGATATGACACAAGGTCGTTTGATATTAGCGCCTGGGTTGAAGGAGCCTCTCCGGAGTCTGTACACACCCCCAGTGAGCGCAGGTACCTACTGAGTGCGAGTGCTGAGTGTCGAGTGACGAGTGATTAGGAGGCATGAGTGACGATGAGGTTTCCTGAGGGGTTGATACTGAGTGGTTGTGAGGTGTTGAGTGATGTTCTGCCCGAGAGGCGATTTATGATTTATGTTTTTTTTTTCCCGAGGGGCTACTTATGATTTATTTCATTTTATACTAAATCTTTCAGTTATTTTTATTTCGGAAATTGTTGGAAAACATATTTTTCAAAGGATTTTACTGAAGTTGGCTTTTAAGGCATGTTGATTTCATATATCTACGTATATACTGTTGGAAACAAAGGATGTGCATATTGTGAACTGATGATATTGATTTTATGTGTTTCTTGCCTCTTTGACTTGATTTATTTTCATTACTACTGAGTTGGCGTATTCACATTACTCCATGCACCCCTGTGTGCAGATACAGGTGCTGATACTGAGCGTTAACCATCTATTCCGTGCGGAGCCGGAGTTCGGGACATAGAGGTAGCTGTTCAGCGTCTGCAGCATCTCTGTTTTTACCTTCTTATGTTGTATCTAGTTATTCGTTCGGAGGTTTTGTATTATAATAGTATACCTTTTGGCATATTTCTTAGATGCTCATGACATGTTGACTCCGGGTTTTGGGGATGGGTAGACTGTTTAACTGTTTATTTGTCTAATGGATTCAGTAATTCTATACACTTTTATGAAATGTTGAAAAAGTGTTGGGATTTTGGAAAGAAACTATAATTATGTGATTATTTTCTAGCCTAGTTCCACGATAGGCGCCATCACGACCGATTTAGGATTTGGGGTCGTGACAAGTTGGTATCAGAGCCTAGGTTACATGGGACTCAACGGTCATGAACAGGTTTAGTAGAGTCTTGCAGATCGGTACGGAGACGTCTGTACTTATCTTCGAGAGGCTGCGGAACCCTTAGGAACAATCTCATTTTCTTGAATTCTGTCGTGCCATTTTGTTGATTCTGGAAATCTAAACTTCTATTGTTTCCTTCCCTCACAGATGGTGAGGACTCGCGCTACCGATCAGGATGATCAGCCACCAACTAGACCAGCGAGGGGTCGAGGCCGCTGTCGAGGCCGTGGTAGAGTTAGGGGCCAGCCATGCAGCAGCCAGGGCATGCTAGTTGATTCCCCTACTGTTCAAGATCATATTCCCGCCGCAGATACTCCAGCAGGACAGGCTCAGGCACCGATAGTGCCTATTGTTATTCCAGGTCTTCAGGAGACCTTTGATCAGATCTTGACTATGTGTACCACCTTTGCTCAGGCAGTTGCCGCTACTTCTCAGGCTGGGGGAGGCAGTCAGACTCCAAATTCCCGGACTCCTAAGCAGGTTCCTCAAGGCCAGCAGACACCAGGGGCGATTCCAGCCCAGCCGGTTGCTCTAGTTCGGGACTTCGTGGTTCCGGCTATGAGGAAGAGCAACATAGACTGGAGAGGTTTAGTGGACTACAGCCTCCGACATTCAGTGGTGCTGGGGGCGAGGACGCCCACGGTTTTCTGGATAAGTGTCAGAGGATGCTGCGTACTGCTGGGATTATGGAGACCAGTGGGGTCTCATTTGCTACTTTTTAGTTCTCTGGTGCTGCTTTCACTTGGTGGGAGTCTTTTGAGAGGCGTAGGCCTATTGGTATAACACCCCTCACCTGGCAGTAGTTCTCCACTATCTATTTGGAGAAGTATGTACCCCAGTCACACAGGGAGGAGCAGCGCAGGCTTTTTGAGCAGCTGCGGTCAGGGGGAGCTATCAGTGACACAATATGAGATGTGGTTTTCGGAGTTTGCTCGTCATGCTACCGAGTTGGTCCCTACTGATAGGGAGAGGGTTAGGAGGTTCGTGGATGGCCTCACTTAATAGCTCCGCCTATTTATGACTCGGGAGAGAGTATCAGATGCTACATTCGAGCAGGTTGTTGATATTGCTCGTGATTTGAGTCGGTTCGCCGCCAGGAGCGGGAGGAGAGGGAGGCCAGGAGGCCTTGTGGATCGGGCAGTTCTAGTGGTGCTCCTTACATGGGGCAGTTTCATCATGGTAGAGGCTGTTCATTTAGGCCTCCTCAGTCAGTCCGCCCAGCTTATAGTGGTGTGATGTGTGGCTATAATTCATGGTTTAACGCATTATTTGCCTTACATTTTATGTGCTTTAATGGTAAAAAAATACACCTCGTTTGAGCATAGTGGAGTCTATTTCATGTGTAGGTGAATTGGAGATGGAAGCCGAGCTAAATAAAAAAGGATGCATAAACGTCAAAAATACGCTCAAGAGTCAAAAAGGAGTGACCCTGGTTATAGCCAGGCGGTTGACCTGTAACACCTGGTATGGACAGGCGTTTGATGGGCGTTTGGGCTGTAACGCCTGGTATGGCCAGGCGTTTGGCAGGCGTTAGGCCTGTAACGCCTGGTCCTTGATCCGGCCCAGTCCGAGTTTTAAAGGCTTTAATTATTTCCCGGTTTGACTAGAAGTATCCTACACGTTTAGGGTTTGTCCCAAAACATATAGATAGACCCAAGCACACAACTTTGAAGGACTTTTCCATTAGAGACAAGAGGAGATTGTGGGCTTAATACCCCAGATTATATTTGCAACGCCCGTTTAGTCTTTTTATAAGACATAGTTGAGCGTGATTAAATTTTGGCACCGTTGCCGGGGAATTAACAGTGTTATCAATTGGAGTTGGAAGTAATACAAAATTATGAAATATAGTCAATTTTCTTCAAATTTCATTTATAAATTGAAAGTTTAACGTTTGCTAACTTGGTTGTACAGGTGCATGCCTAGAAACTCACTGAGAAATGGTGAAGTGTTTGAAGCCTTATCAGACCCCGAGAAAGTTTTCAAGGCCCTAAACTGGGCCAACCGGAAGAGAAAGCAACAACCATCAATTGAATAACTTGAACCCGACATGGAAGATCCAAACAAGAGGAACAACAATGGGGATGATTTGGTAGACCCAGTTGCGCAGATAGGGGTAGAGGCTCCTTTATATGACTGGGCACAACCCACAACAGAGAATTTGGCCACTGCAATACTAGTCCCCTAAATACAGGCTGAATCTTTCCAGATTACAAATAATATGCTGCACTTGTTGCAGAACAAGGGACTATTCTCAGGGTCATACATCGAAGACCCCCAACAACATTCGAAGAATTTCCTGTCGATTTGCAAAACACAGAGGTAGCCAAACGTCACTCAGGAGGCAATAAAACTGTTGTTGTTTCCATTCTCAGTGACTGGAGCAGCCCAGACTTGGCTAAACTCACTCCCCATCAATTCTATTACCACATGGGAGGAGTTAGTTAAGCAGTTCGTGAACTAATTTCATCCACCTAACAAGACAACTCAAAAAATTGATGAAATCTTGAGCTTCAGACAGAAACCAGTTGAAACATTGCAGGAGACATGGGAACGATTTAAGGGAATGCTGGTTATCTGTCCACACCATGGTATTCCGGAGCAGATGTTGGGGAAGCATTTTTATATGGGTCTCGCTGATACTACAAAGGCAAATATTGATGCCTCAGCTGGTGGAGCATTCTTGAGCAAAACATGGAGAGAAAGTCCGATCCTGCTTGATAAAATGGCGCAGAATTCAGGATAGACAACCAGGAATGCACCCATTACTCCTGTAGTTCACTCAGTGCCATTCGATCCATCCAATACTATTGCGGAGAACGTGGCCACCTTGATAACACAGATGAGCATACTAACTAAGAAGGTGGAGGAATCAAGGAAAAAGCAGCATGTACACATTGTGGAGACAACCTATAGGGGCTTATGCACATCTTGCATTAGTCAACCATTTTGTAATCAGTGGAATAAAGAATGTGATCACATTCCTTATCCAGAAAACATGAATTATGTGTCAAATTATGGAGGCCAGAGACAAGGGAGACATAATTGGAATCAGCAAGTTCAACCATATAGACCACCTCATCAGCAACAAAACAATGGAAACATGGGATCCATGAGACCTCATGGTAATGTGGCACCTTACCAAAGGCCACAAGGCTATAACAATCATAATCAACAACAGGCATACCACCCTCCTCAGCAATAACATGGGTGGAGGCAAGAAGATGGGTTTTCCAGGCTCGAAGAAATGATGCAACAAGTGATTGGGACAACTGCTAAAATCAGTGAGAGTACATGATGCAGCTATTAAAAATATTGAAGTACAGTTGGGCCAGATATCTATGGTAGTGAACAATCGTCCTCTTGGGACTTTACCTGCAGATACTCAAGTAAATCCTAAGGACCAGGGCCCAAGGCAGCTGATGGCAATGAGTCTCCGCAATGGCAGGGACTTAGACTTGGAACTGGAGATAGCTCGTGAAAGCAGGCAGACCGAAACACTGGTACCCGTGCGGATTGAACTTGATGAGTCAATAAACTTGACTAAGGTAACAGTGCAACCTACTGAAGGAGAACCCTGTGCGCAGAGTGAGGCTGAAAAAGAAGTGGAGATAGCCCAGGAGCCGGTAGTTGAGGTGGTGGCTGAGAAAGAAAAGTCCCAAATCACTGGAAAAAATAGACCTCCAGCTCCAATCCCGCAGAGGCTGGCCAAATACCAAAAGGATGAACAGTACAAAATGTTCTTGGATATGTTGAAACAAATACAGGTAAACATTCCTCTAATTGATGCTCTAAAGGAGATGCCTAGCTATGCGAAGATGATGAATGACTTAATGTCCCAAAAATTCGATTTCCAAGACTTGGCAATTGTGACTCTTACTCAGACTTGCAGTGCTGTAGTGACATGACCAATTGCAGAGAAGCTGTCTGATCTAGGGAGCTTTACAATTCCCTACACCATTGGCAATTTTGCTTTTGCCAAAACACTGTGTTATTTAGGGGCCAGTATTAATCTCATGCCCCTGGCCATTTACAAGAGACTGGGGATTGGTAGAGCCAGACCAACTTCAATGTTATTGCAGCTAGCCGACAAGACGGTAAAGAGATCGTTAGGCATTTTGGATGATGTATTGGTGCAAGTGGGGAAGTTTGTGTTCCCTGCTGATTTTGTGATACTAGATTGTAAAGTGGATGAGGAAATTCCCATAATCTTGGGAAGGCCATTCTTGGCCACAGGCAGAGCCCTCATCGATTGTGAGACTGGTGAACTTAAGATGAGGCTCAATGATGAAGAAATCACGTTCAACGTGCAGAAGTCTATGAGGCGACCAAGTGAGTTTGCCAACTGCTCTCTTATTCATGTCGTGAACGTGATCCCGGAAGAAGATGATGCGTCCCTGACTGTTGGGGACCCTTTTATTGCATGTTTGATGAATCTAGATGATATGAATGGTGAAGAACTGGCAGACTGGGTGTTAGCACTTGAAGGAAAATGGGTCTTGCCGAGGGCTCTCGAGTTTGAGTCATTAAACTTAGATAAAAGAGGGATCCCGCCGGCCAAGCCATCTGTTGAAGAACCACCCAAGTTGGAACTGAAGCCACTGCCACCTCATCTAGTTAATAGGAACAAAGAACCCAGGGATGATGACTTACAGGAGGTTTTAGTGGAGAAGGCCAGAGTAGAACACCAACAATCAATCAGACTAGATTTTGAGGATGTCAATGTGGTAGAAAAGATACTAGAGTTAACCAAGGACATTGATGATACGTATTTTGTTGAACCTAGTGTCATTAGTGTTGAGGATGTTGATTGCATTGGTACACACTCCAACCATTTTTTCACATTGTGTTTGGATGATGATATTAAAATAGAGTCATCCGAACCACTTGAGGAGTCAAGGAATAAGGAACAAGATGCCTACACACTGGAATTCTTCTTGCCAGAAAGTCGGGAATACACATCTCATCTAAAGGCCAAGAAGCGCAGATTAGTACATTGTTTTATTGGGCAAGTCAGATTTGTTCCACCACCCCAGGAGCATGATCATAGAGCAGAATCAAAACTTGGGGTCCAATTCATAAGTTCAAAGTGGAGGCATATAGTGATTCAAGCGTTTGTTCGAAGGAGCATGGAAAGCAAAACTAATGGAGAGGATGAACATGATGAGGGATGGAGATGACGACGCTACTTGATCAGGGAGTTTCTTACACCTTATTTTTACTTCTTTTTTTGTCTATATGTGATGCACTGAGGACATTGCATGATTTAAGTGTGGGGTGTTGTAAATGTTTGTTGTGGTTTGTTGTGTTTAGTGTGCTTTCTTGTTAGTAGTTTTAGCTGTTCATGTAAAAAAAAATTAGAAAAATGTGGACTCTTCCCAACGATGGATCTCCTAGACAGTTTTCTTGAGGGAAGTAAGTCTAAAGAAAATACCAAAAAGATTTTGGTTTTAGGTAGTGTAGTAATTCCCCCTTGGTTTTTCTTTGGACCGCGGTTCTTTTCCAAGGGTTTTTAATTGAACCGGGTGTAGGTAATTTTTAAATTTTTAGGAGTAGGAACCACATGGCTGAGAAATTAATCGCAGCAATATCTCGGAACTTTGTGATGCCTTGAGAATAGCCAGTACTCTGGTTGTGACGCTTAGGCTCAATTTTTGACTCTAGGATAAATACCTTAACTCGTGGATTCTTAAATTTGCTTAACTGCTTTGACTGGAGTGTCGTGATAGATCCAATCCTGAGTAAGTTATGTGCCATGTGTGTGTGATGTTTGTATGTTATTCTGTGCATTGTATTTGATGTCTAGAACTTGCCCCGTGTGTTTTCAAAGCGAAATAATAGTTTTGTTCAGTCTTGGAAGTGATATGGACGTTTCTTTGTTGAGCCAGCTATGTAAATTTTACCGGCCTAATTGTTATGTATCGTAGTTAACCCCTTTGATCCTGTAATCCTGTTTCTTTGGCAACCACGTTACAAGCCTTACCCATTTGTTTGAATTAACTATCTATTTGAACCTTTTAACCTCTCACGAGCACTTGGNGAAAAAAAAAAAAAGGAAAAAAATAGTTGTATTGTTGTGAAAAAAAAAATTATATATTCCTTGACAAGTGGTGACTCTTGATTTAATTGTGCTTAAAGAAGTATGGGGTAATAATATTGATGTGAAGGAGGAGTTTGGTTTGCCATAAGTATGGGGTTTGAATGCTAAAGTATATGTATCAAAGTGCTTAGGGAGGTGTAGTCACTCTTATATCTAAATGTATCCTACCCGTCTCGCAGCCTACATTACAACCAAATAAAGTCCTACTTGATCCTAGACTAAATGAGCTCGATTAGTAGAGTAGTACACTACAGGCAAGCCTATGGTGCATCTTTTGTGGCATATGAATATTATTTCTGAGAGTGAGTGAATTCTTTCCATCTTGAGTTCCTAAGTGTTCTTAAATTTCATTGTGTGTGGAACTAGTTCTTTGATTTGGTGAGGGCACATTATTCATGAGGGAAAGGTAATGTTGTTGACCTCTATGTTAGAGTAGTGAGTGAATTGTGAGTAAAGAATGTTATGTGTGAGTCGATTATTGAGGCGAGGATGTCACACCTTTGTTCTTAAACTATTTTAAAAATTCTTGGTATAACGCGTTAAGGGATTTGCTTAATAAGTTGTGTTCATGGGTGTAGTTTAATTGCTCGAGGACGAGCAAATGTTTAAGTGTGGGGTGTTGATATGTGGCTATAATTCATGGTTTAACGCATTATGTGCCTTATATTTTATGTGCTTTAACAGTAAAAAAAATACACCTCGTTTGAGCATAATGGACTCTATTTCATGTGTAGGTGAATTAGAGATGGAAGTCGAGCTAAATGGATGCATAAACGTCAAAAATACGCTCAAGAGTCAAAAAGGAGTGACCTTGGATATAGCCAGGCGTTAGGGCTGTAAAGCCTGGTCATGCCAGGCGTTAGCCAGGCGTTTGACCTGTAACGCCTGGTATGGCCAGGCGTTTGGTGGGCGTTTGGGCTGTAACGCCTGGTTTGGCCAGGCGTTAGGCCTGTAACGCCTGGTCCTCGATCCGGCCCAGTTCGAGTTTTAAAGGCTTTAATTGTTTCCCGGTTTGACTAGAAGTATCCTACACGTTTAAGGTTTGTCCCAAAATATATAAATGTNACCTCAATTAGCTGTTCCTATTTATTATGTATCTACTTGAGAGAGAGCGCATATTTAGGTAGTTGTTTGAACAACATCACTCCCGGAGTATAGACGAAAGTCATAACCGAGGGTTTAGAGGTTGGATTAGAAATAATGATACCTCGGGTGCAATCTAAAGTGAGCTGTAATGCAATCTAGCTAGCGTAACTTGAGAGAGTGCGTCTAGTAAATTATCATAATTACTTGAGAGATTTATGGTAGCTAGAGTGTTCATGATTGATAGAGACAACTAATCAAACTATAGGAAGTATCTAAGAAAGAAGTTCACCAACGGTGGAAACCATAACCTTAGACCTTTATTAGAATTGTTTACACCTCATTGTTAGTTAATCTTTAGTTTATTAATTTGGGTCAGTAGTAGTAGTAAAAACACTACCAAGTGATATTCATAATTCTTTAGAAAGTTGATTAAGTGAAAGTTTGGTATTCTGACAGCTTGATTGATACGTTAACTCCCTGTGGGATCGACTCTAGGCTTAATACCCCAGATTATATTTGCAAGGCCCGTTTAGTCTTTTTATAAGACATAGTTGAGCGTGATCATGGTGCATCCTCCGAGCTTGCTCCCCGCGGTTCTTAGCCAGGACGTTTTTCATTCGATTCCCTCCCAGCTCAGAGTGCAGCTCGAGCACCACCAGTTCAGAGTTCTTCTATGTATGAGTCTTCTAATGGCCATTCTGGTGTCAGGGGTTTCTATCAGTCCCTGCCTCCAGCTCCAGGGAGTTGCTTTAAGTGCGGCGAGTTTGGGCACATGTGGAGGCAGTGTCCACGTCGTCCTGGTGGTTCTTCTCAGCAGAGGGGCCAGCCCTCGACTTCAGCCGCAGTTACTTCACCACCCATCCAGGCAGCCAGGGGCGGTAGTAAGTCAGCTAGAGGCCGCCCTAGAGGGGGAGGTCGAGCAGGTGGAGATCAGGCCCATATGTATGTATTTCCAGCCAGGACAGATGCTATGGCCTCCGATGCAGTGATCGCATATATTGTCCCATTCTGTTGCCGAGATGCTTTGGCTTGATTTGAACCTGGTTCTACATATTCCTATGTTTCTTCATATTTTGCCCATTCTCTAGATATGCCCCGTGAGTCTTTAGTTACCTCTGTTCATGTGTCGACTCCGGTGGGCGATACTGTTGTTGTGGACCATGTGTATCGGTCGTGTATAATATCTATTGGGGGTCTGGAGACCCGAGTGGACCTACTGTTACTCAGCATGGTTGATCTTGATTTGATATTAGGCATGGATTGGTTATCTCCGTGTCATGATGTTCTTGATTGTCACGCTAAGACCGTGACCTTAGCTATGCCAGGATGTCCGGAGGTTGAGTGGAGAGGTTCTTCTGAGTATATGCCTAGCAGGGTGATTTCCTACCTGAAGGCTCAGCTCATGGTCGATAATGGGTGTTTATCTTATCTAGCTTTTGTGAGGGATGTTAGTGGTGAGACTCCCACCATTGATTTGGTTCCTGTGGTCCGTGACTTTCCGGAAGTGTTTCCTACAAACCTGCCAGACATGCCACCTGACAGGGACATTGATTTTGGTATTGACTTGGTGGCAGGCACCCTGCCTGTTTCTATTCCACCTTATCGTATGGCACCAGCGGAGCTAAAGGAATTAAAGGAGAAGCTTCAGGAACTCCTAGATAATGGGTTCATTCGGCCTAGTGTGTCACCTTGGGGTGCACCAGTGTTGTTCGTGAAAAAGAAGGATGGGTCTGTGCATATGTGTATTGACTATCGGCAGCTGAACAGGGTTACGGTGAAGAACCGGTATCCCTTGCCTCGTATAGATGACTTGTTTGATCAGTTGCAGGGCACCAGGGTATTCTCCAAGATTGACTTGCGTTCCGGTTATCATCAGTTGAAGATTCGGGGGCCGGAAATTCCGAAGATCGCTTTCAGGACTAGGTATGGTCAATATGAGTTTCTAGTTATGTCATTTGGGCTGACCAATGCCCCATCAGCCTTTATGCACTTGATGCACAGTGTATTCTGGCCTTATCTAGATTCTTTCTTCATCGTGTTTATTGACGATATCTTGGTGTATTCCCGATCTCGGGAAGATCATGAGCAGCATTTGAGAGTGGTACTTAGACCTTAAGGGAGAAGAGATTGTATGCAAAATTTTCAAAGTGTGAGTTCTGGCTTGGTTCATTCTTGGGGAACGTGGTGTCCAAGGAGGGTATTCATGTTGATTCGAAGAAGATAAAAGCGATGCAGAGCTGGCCTAGACCGTCATCAGCTACCGAGATTCACAGCTTCCTTGGTTTGGAAGGGTACTACCGCCTTTTCATAGAGGGATTTTCATCTATTGCAGCACATATGACCAGACTGACCCAGAAGGGTACTCAGTTCAGGTGGACGAAGGAGTGTGAGGAGAACTTTCAGAATCTCAAGTCAGCTTTGACTACAGCTTCGGTATTGATTTTGCCAACGGATTCAGGTTCTTATACAGTTTACTGTGATGCCTCGAGATTTGGCCTTGGAGCAGTTTTGATGCAGAACGGTAGGGTGATTTTCCTACGCGTCCAGACAGTTGAAGGTGCATGAGAAGAATTATCCAATTCACGATCTTGAGGTAGCAGCTATTGTCCATGCCTTGAAGATTTGGTGTCATTATTTGTATGGAGTGCATTGTGAGATTTTCACTGATCACCGTAGTTTGCAGCATCTGCTTAAGCAGAAGGATCTGAATTCGCGTCAGAGGAGGTGGTTGGAGCTTCTCAAGGACTATGAACTCACTATTTTATATCATCCAGGGAAGGCCAATGTAGTGGCCGACGCCCTGAGTCGCAGAGCGGAGAGTTTGGGGAGTCTAACCTACCTTCCAGTAGTAGAGCGTCCATTAGAACTTGATGTTTAGGCTTTAGCGGGTCAGTTGGTGAGATTGGATCTATCAGCGCCTCCGCGGGTATTGGCTTGTGTAACCTCCAGGTCTTATCTTTATGATCAGATTAGAGCATGCCAGTATGATGATCCACACTTTCTCGTTCTTCAGGACAGGGTCTCTCATGGTGATGCCAGGGATGTGGTTATTGGTGGTGATGGGGTCATAGGATGCAGGGCCGGATTTGCGTGCCCAATGTAGATGGATTTCGAAATTTGATTCTGGATGAAGCCCATAGTTTGCGGTATTCCATCCATCCTGGTGCCGTGAAGATGTATCAGGATCTAAGACAGCATTATTGGTGGAGGCGGATGAAGAGGGATATTTTTGAGTTCGTGGATCGGTGTCTAAACTGTCAGTAGGTCAAGCATGAGCACCAGAGACCAAGTGGATTGCTTCAGAGATTAGATATTCCGGAGTAGAAGTGGAAGTGAATCACCATGGACTTCGTAGTTAGGCTCCCACAGACTTCGAGGAGGTTTGATGCTATGTGGGTTATTGTGGATCGGCTGACCAAGTCCGTGCACTTCATTCCTGTTGGTAGTACTTATTCTTCAGAACAGTTAGCTGGGATTTATATCAGGGAGATTGTCCGATTGCATGGGGTTCCAGTCCCTATCATTTTTGACAGAGGTACTCAGTTCACATCTCAGTTCTGGAGACCCGTATAGAGGGAGTTGGGTACTCAGGTCGAGTTGAGCACAACGTTTCATCCTCAGACCGACGGGCATTCAGAGCGTACTATTCAGATTTTGAAGGATATGTTGCATGCCAATGTCTTTGATTTTAGGGGTTTATGGGACTAATTTCTGCCACTCACGTAGTTTGCATATAATAATAGTTATCAGTCGAGTATCCAGATGGTTCCGTATGAGGCTTTATATGGTAGGAGGTGCAGATATCTGGTTGGTTGGTTTGAGCCGGGCGAGGCTAGGCTATTGGACACAGACCTGGTTCAGGATGCGTTGGGTAAGGCAAAGTTGATTCAAGATGCGTTGGGTAAGATGAAATTGATTCAGGAGCGGCTTCGCACGACGTAGTCTAGGCAGAAGAGCTATGCGGACCAGAATGTCCGGGATGTGTCTTTCATGGTTAGAGAGAAGGTGTTGCTGAAGGTGTCACCCGTGAAGGGTGTTATGAGGTTCGAGAAGAGGGGAAAGATGAGTCCCAGTTTCATTAGGCCATTTGAGGTGCTTCAGAGGATTGGGGAGGTGGCTTATAGGCTTGCCTTGCCTCCCAACTTATCGCGTATTAATCTGGTGTTCCATGTTTCGATGCTCCGGAAGTATGTTGGTGACCCGTCTCATGTTTTGGACTTCAGCACGGTTCAGATCGAGGGTGATATGTCATATGAGGTAGAGTCAGTGGATATTTTGGGTCATCAGGTCAGAAAGTTGAGGTCTAAGGATATAGCTTCAGTGAAGGTTCAATGGAGGGGTCAGCCAGTGGAGGATTCCACCTGGGAGACTGAGCGGGAGATACAGAGCCTATATCCTCAATTATTCGAGACTCCATGTATGTTTCTAGACCCGTTCGAGGACGAACGTTTATTTAAGAGGGGGAGGATGTAACGACCCAGCCGGTTGTTCCGTGAGATTAGCCCCGTTTTCCCCGTTTCTGCTTTATTATATGTTGCTTAGCCTATTTATGTTGTGTTGGGTCAGTTGGTTCGAGTTCGGAGTGGTCGTGGTGTGAATTGAGACACTTAGTCTCTTAAATTAGCTTAATAGTTGAAAAAGTCAATAGTGAGTTGACTTATTGGTAAATGACCTCAGAATGTAGATTTTATGGTTCAAATAGCTTCGTTAGGTGATTTGGGACTTAAGAGTGTGTTCAAAATGAAGTTTTGATGTCCGGTGTAGAATTAGGCTTGAATTGGCGAAAGTTAGTTTTTGACGATTTCCGGTCAGTAGTGGAAAATAGGCTATCGGAGTCGGAATGGAATTCTGAAAGTTGGAACAGGTTCGTAATGTCATTTTAGATATGTGTGTAAATTTTCAGGTCATTCGGATGTGTTTTTGTTGGTTTCGGCATCATTGGCGAAATTTAGAAGTTTTAAAGTTCATAGGCTTGAATTTGATGTAATTTTTGGTGTTTTCGTGTTGTTGTTGGTGTTTCGAAGGCTCGACTAATTTTGAATGCTTCTATGGGGTGTGTTGGTATGTTTGGTTGGGGCCCCGATCGATATTGATTTCGAATGGTTAGCGGAGGTTTGGACTTAGGAAATTGCAGCAAACAACTGCTGGTGTGAATCTACTGGTGTGGCCGCACCTGCGGATGGGGAGCCGCAAGTGCGACGCATGGGCCGCACCTGCGAAGCCACAGGTGCGGAAAAAGGGATCGCATGTGCGGGTTAACTGGGCAGAACAATATATAAAGGTGCCTCCGCGAATATTTTGTCATTTCTTCCATTGTTACATGCGGGTTGAACTTGTTTGAGAGAAAATTGAAGGGGGAATTCGAAGGTCTTTAGTGGAGGTAAGTTTCCAGATTATAAAACTCGTTTCTATGTTATTTTGTAGCGGATTAGGCTTGTAATTTGAAGAATTAAAGTGGAAAAAGTTGGGGAAAATGGGGAGGAAACTTGGAAATTCTTTTGGTAATTTGAGTGGGCAATTGTGGTCTGATTGTGGTGTTCTTGGTATGTGTAGAATCGTGGCAGGATGAGGATTATAGTGATATAAATTTTATAGAATTCCGATACGTGGGCCCGGGGCTCAGGTTTGGCCGAATTTCGAGAATTTTGTCTAAATTGATAGTTTTCGATTGGGTTTTGTTCCTTTAGTGTGTATTGATGATGTTAAACTGGTTTTGGTTAGATTCAGAGAAATAGGGAGCCAATTTGAGGGGCAAGAGCATCGCGGATTAGTGTTGTGGCCCGGTAGAGTATGGCGCACATGTCGAATGACGAGTATGTGGCGCGCGCTGATTTTTTTTTGGATTGGACTTGGTCCTCTCCGCGGCAACTATTGAGTTGCGTATTTTACTCAAAATCACATGTTAAATTGTGTTCTAAAGACTATTGCTATATTTTGGCTATAAGCCGTGTTTGGGGCCTCGTGCCGACTTGTTTAGACTACTTGGGGGATTTTTACTGCTATTTCCTCACTGTTGATTTATGATTTACATCGGTCATATTGTGCTTAACTGTTTTCGAAACTAAACCTTATTTACACTATTTTGATATGTAAATATGATGTTTTGGGTCGAGTACCCCATTTTACTGATACGCCCCAGGGGCTTTTGAGAGGTTCTGACTGAGTGAGGCCGAGGGCCTGATTGGTGAGGATATGATACGCCACGAGGTGGCTTGATATTAGCGCTTGGTCTGAAGGAGCCCCTCCATAGTCTTTACACAACCCTAGTGAGCGCCGATACCTACTGAGTGCGAGTGCTGAGAGCCGAGCGCCGAGTGACGAGTGATTGGGAGGTATGAGTGACAGTGAGGTTGCCCGAGGGACTGATACTGAGTGGCTGTGAAGTGCTGAGTGATGTTCTGCCCGAGGGGTGATTTATGCTTTATTTTTTTGCCCGAGGGGCTACTTATGATTTATTTCATTTTATACTAAATCTTTCAGTTATTTTTATTTCGGAAATTGTTGGAAAAAATATTTTTCAAAGGATTTTACTGAAGTTTGCTTTTAAGGCATGTTGATTTCATATATCTACGTATATACTGTTGGAAACAAAGGCTGTGCATATTGTGAACTGATGATATTGATTTTATGTGTTTCTTGCCTCTTAGACTTGATTTTTTTTCATTACTACTAAGTTGGCGTACTCACATTACCCCCTGCACCCCTGTATGCAAATACGGGTGCTGATACTGAGTGTTAGCCATCTATTCCGTGCGGAGCTGGAGTTCAGGACATAGAGGTAGATGTTCAGCATCCGCAGCATCTCTGATTTTCCCTTCTTATGTTGTATCTAGTTATTCGTTCGGAGGTTTTGTATTATAATAGTATACCTTTTGGGCATATTTCTTAGATGCTCATGACATGTTGACTTCGGGTTTTGGGGATGGTTAGACTGTCTAACTGTTTATTTGTCTAATGGATTCAGTAATTCTATACACTTTTATGAAATGTTGAAAAAGCGTTGGGATTTTGGAAAGAAACTATAATTATGTGATTATTGGCTAGCCTAGTTCCACGATAGGCGCCATCACGGCCGATTTAGGATTTGGGGTCGTGACAACAACCATGAATGCCACATCACGAACTCTCCAATCAGCATAACGTTTCTACCTAGACTGAGTTGTACAAAGCCGATCTTGAATCAACTTGGCTTTCTTGAAGGCATCTCGAACCAAATTTGTGCCCAACAGTATAGCCTCGCTTGGCTCAAACCAACCAACTGGAGAACGTCACCGTTTCCCATACATGGCTACATAGTGAGTCATCTAAATGCTCGATTGGTAGTTGTTGTTGTAGGAAAACTCTATAAGCGGCAATAACAGATCCCAAGAACACCTGAAATATGTAACACAAGCATGAATCCTATACTCTAATATCTGAATGGTGCGCTCGAACTGACCGTCCATCTGGGTGTGAAATGATGTACTCAACTTAACCCGTGTGCCTAGCTCACGCATCAAAACTCTCAAGAAGTGCAATGTAAACTGCATGCCCTGGTTAGAGATGATGAATACCGGCATGCCATGAAGTCATACAATCTTGCGAATATAGATTTGAGCCAAACGCTCTGAAGATTAGGTAGTCACCACCAAAATGAAATGAGACCACTTGGTCAACATGTCCACAATCACCCATACAACATCAAATTTCTTCAAAGCCCATGGGAGCCCAACAACAAAGTCCATGGCAACATGATCCCACTTTCAATCAGGAATCTCAAGTCTTTGAAGCAAACCTCCTGGCATCTGATGCTCATACTTCACCTGCTGACAATTTAGGCACCGAGACACATACTCCCCTATATATTTCTTCGTTCTCCTCTACCAGTAGTGCTGCCTCAAATCCTGATACATCTTGACGGCACCCGGATGAATAAAGTACCACGAACTGTAGGCGGGCCTCCTCAAGGATCAACTCATGCAATCCATCCACGTTGGGCACACATAATCGGCACTGCATCCGCAATACCTCATCATCTCCGATAGAAACCTCCTTGGCATCGCTGTGCTGTACCATGTCCTTAAGGACAAGCAAATATGGGTCATCATACTAACGCTCTCTGATGTGATCATATAAATAAAACCAAGAAACCACACAAGGAAGAACCTTGATGGGCTTCGATACATCCAATCACACAAACTAATCTCACAAACTAATTGGACAAGGCTTGAACATCCAGGGCTAGTGGCCTCTCTGTTGTTGGTAGATATGCTAAACTACCCCAACTCTTTGCCTTTATACTCAAGGCATCAACCACCATGTTGGCCTTCCCGGGATGATATAGAATAGTGATATCATAGTCTTCAAGAAACTCTAATCATCTCCGCTACCGCAAGTTAAGATCTTTTTGTTTGAATAGATGTTGGAGACTGCGTTGGTCGGCATAGATCTCACATGGGACACCGTACAAATAGTGCTGCCAAATCTTCAATGCATGAAAAATAGCTGCCAATTCCATGTTGTGGACTGGATAATTCTTCTCATGGACCTTCAAGTGCCTAAAAAGCCTTATGGATCTGATCGGAGTGACTCAATGCAAGTAATAACTCTGAAATGGCCTTATGGATCTGATCAGAGTGATTCAAGGTCATTATCCTCTGATTATCATTATGTAATTGTGTATGATCAATCGCCCGAGAGTAAAATAATCATAAGAAGACATCAAATTCAAAAGCTATCAAGACGAGAAGTGATCCCGACAAAGAAAAATAAGATCCATGAACTATAACAATGTGAAACAATGAGGTTTGCAAGCTTTAATCTTGATAAAAGAGTTCCTTGTGAAGTAACGGTGTTATGGTTACGTTCTTGGTAGATTATGCTAGAAGAAAGAAAGAGTAAGCCTTAAAATACCTTTTCCGTTTACTTAATGAATCAAGGTATACCTTTCCGAAGACTTCAATCTACATTAAGATAGTAAAATTTGTAGTTAATGACACAGAAAGGATTTAAAAACATGTTTCTAAGCTAGTAGGTCACTTATAGAAAATCGGACATCATTTCCCCTATATAATTCCAATTCTATCAAACTCAAACCAGCGTAAAAAAAAGAAAAGAAAACCATCAAAAATAACATACCCAAGCTACTACAACAAGAACCAGCCAAAACCTAGCTTAAAATCCTTCTAAAATAGTACACACGCACAAACACCTCAAACATACTTCGACCTCCACTTTGAATTCATAGTTTTTACTTGTTTTCTTATTCATTTACCTTAATTGATACATGAATAATTTTAAAAATTGCAGAAACAACATAATCATGTTATATTTCATAATTTCCAGCCATTACAAATCATATTTATCACCTCAAAATAGCCCAACAAGATAGTATCCATATATTAGGCTATTTCAATGCTATTTTGTAGTATTTTGATTCAAACAACCTCACAAACACTTGTAAAATATTAAACACAAGAAAGGAGATTATTACCTTATAAAGTAAATATAACTCTAAATCCAAGCTCATCTTAGCTAACAACAACCCTTAATGTCATCACAACATCATAGAAGCGCTTTTCGCTACCTTTACGGGGTTCTTGATGTTAGCTATAGGTGGTTTACCTTAGAAATTATCCTTGAACCTTTGAGAGATCTCAGATAGCCTTTAGAGAGATATGGGGTGTGCGATGGTCAAAAAATGAGAGAGATAAGGGCTTCCCCCGTTATTATAACAGAAGGATAAGCTTTCACTTCCTAGGTGGGTCTCATAGGAATTGCCTGTGCATTCTCACAAAAGTGTGAATATCTGTTTATTCTGATGTTGTATCGATGAACATCTTAATGTGTTGAAAACTAGAATCTTAGACCTTAAATTTGATGGGTAGACCACCCCGTAAGTACAAGTGCAATGTGAGAAATCTCAGTAACATTATACCCAAATTTTCAGTAAAATTATGAACGTAACTTACGACAACTTTTGTCGACTTTTCTTTTACAACTCACTTGACTTCAAAACATAACCCGCGACTACTATAAGATTCAAATACCTCATAGCATGACCTTCTTAGCATGTTAAATACTCCTAGTATTACCCCAAAAGTACGAGTTATAATATTTCCAACTTGCCTACTTTTGATGAAACTTATTTTCTTTTACTCGTTTAACTTCTAAACCTTCTAACATGTGATATACATGGTTTTTATATACCTTTGAACTGAAAAATAGCTTTGATCTCCGAGCTTATGTCAACTGAATCATGACACACTTTAACGTGTGAAAATATGGGATGTCATAGTGATTATTTGTCCCCCTACATCTTAATCATGTGCACAGACAAGCTCTCTAGGCAGATTAACCATGAAGTTGACTTAACCAATTGGTTTCCAATTTCAATCAGTTCACACCTTTTCTTTGCTGATGACCTTACTCTTTTTGTCAGATCCAACAGAAAGAACTATGAAACCATTTCTATAACTCTCCATGCTTTCAATTCAATCTCTGGACAGAAGGTCAATATGACTAAGTCCAAAGTTAACTTCTCCAAAAATGCTAATACTTCTGACTTAGTATTCTCCAACATAATGGGCATTAAATCCAGTAACAATATTGGCAAGTACCTGGGCTTTCCCATCTTTTACTAGAGACCCACACATAGTGACTTCCAGCTTATTATTGGCAACATGAATACTAAGTTGGCTGGCTAGAAAATTAGGTTTCTTAACATGGCTGGGCGTACCACTTTGGCCAAGGCTAGCCTTGGTAGTATCCCTAGTCATGTGATGAGGTTCATAAATCTCCCCAGTAGAACCTCCAATAGGATTAAGAAAATTCAGAGGGATTTCATATGGGGTACTACTTTTGAGAAGAGGAAGATGCACATATTCGGGTGGGATGTCATTACCATATCCAAGCCAAATTGTGTCCTTGGCATCCAAAAAGTGGAGCTGAAGAAAAAGGACATGCCACTCAAGCCTTGCTTGGAGGCTTTTCACATGCCTAACACCTTGTGGGCTAAAAATCTAATTGTGAAACACTGAAAACCTCATACTACTAGAAGAAAACCCTAATCTAGGACTTGGTAGTGCATTATTAATGGTTGGAGAGTATGTAATAAAGCTTCCAGATGGGTAGTTAATAAGGGGAATAGAGTTGTCTTTCTCACTAGCATGGGATCCCCAATATGACCCCCATAGATACCGTTATATAAGTGGCCACAAACTAAATGGGGAGGACTGCATCAAGATATCCTCCCTTTTTAACAATGGAAAGTGGGACTTAGAGAACCTCTCCGTCCCCATTCCTGGGACATTGGAAAACACTATTAATAACACTTTCATCAATGATACCTCTCAGAAAAAGGACAAACTCACATGGTGGAAAAAGGACAAACTCACATGGTGCCTCGCCAGTTGTCATGCCCCGAACATAGGGAGGCGTGGTCGGAACCTGGTGCCATATTTGGCCTGAGCATACCACTCTCTAACTATGAACTCTGGAGGAGTAACCCTCAACTTAGGCTGACGAGGCCAACATGCGAGTTGACAATACCAATCAAGGCCGACGAGGCCACCATGAATGCCTACAACCAACAATACCAAACTAACATGTACACAGGGCGGTCAAAGGCACAATACTAATATACAAAATATACAGTACTCATTTACAAGCCTCTAGAGATAGCTGAACTATATAATGGTTGGGACAAGGCCTCGACCTACCCATCAAACCTGTATATATAGAATGGACTCCAAGGTCTAGACTTGGTAACTTCGAGGAAGTTGAGCTTACCAACCAAGCTGGTGTTTGACTCTGTCTACTGAAAAGGTCTATCCAGCTGTCTATCAGGACCTGCATGCATAAAATGCAGGATCCCCAGCAAAAGAGACGGCAGTACGAATAATGTAACGAGTATGTAAGTCATAAAAATCAGTATATAAAAGACATGAAGGAAACATGGAATAAAGGACTCAGCTTGTAATTATGAATAGCTCTGTGAATCATGAAACATTCGTAATGTCATGCATATGCATATAAATGTCAAATCATGCATAGCTATATGTGTACATAACATCATCAAACCTCTGAGTGCATCCCATCATGTCATCTCAACCTCAGTAGGCGAAATAGTCAACATATGCCAGTTGATCAGGTGGTGGTGCGTATATAACGCCATAACCTTTCAACATACCCCATATACATATAATATACGCGTACATAATGCAATTTGGTTATGGGTCAATATACATGTATAAATGATGCAATGCATATTGAAGTAACTCAATAAGTTCTCTCAGAATGTCATAAGGTTAATATGCATTCAGTTGATATCACAAATAATTTTATCAACTTACATATTTCCTAAGACCCACCAAACAGACGATATGACAATAGGAAATATGGGGTATCAAGAACATAGGAAAGCCTAATACATCTAAGAATATAGTCATTTCTTAATGTTGCGTGTTTGCTCGTTTTGTTGTATTATATGGATCATTCCAAAAGGAAATAAGTAATATCTTTAACATAACTTTTCAACGAAGTTATAGCTATTGCACAAGTCCTCGCACCTCTTAGCAATGCTAATTTCCACGCGGGGAGGCGTGGCTAGCACCCGGTGCCGTGCTTGCCCGAGTGCACAACTCTGTAATTTATTATTTTTCGACCAAAACTAGAACATACATAGTTCGAGTTAGCTGGATTCATTCCTTTTGAAATATCATGGACTCACATGGCCACAACTCGTAGTGCATAACTGTAAGTGGGCAATATTGTATCAATAAACTATCATTCTTAAAACATGAATACATATGGCCTATCAAGACCTCTAACATACTGTACAAAATAAACCTCTATCTACAAAGCCTCTAAGGTTATTTGACATCAAATGGGACAGGGTACCGGCCTACCCGTTAGTCTGTAGCAAAACTCTGACACGATGACTCATAGACTTGGCTGCACTCTGAATGAGATGGAGTCTCATCGATCCTTCATTGAATACCAATCTCGTCTACTATGAGGGCTTGTCAAGCTGATTATCTATACTTGCCGGCTTGAATGCAGCGTCCCCAACAAAAGGACGTCAGTACGAATAATGTAACTTGTATATAAGGCAGAATTGAAACATAACAATAAGTCAACATTAATTAAAGACATATAATAATCAACATGAATATCTAGAGTGACACTGTATATGCATACTTATTATACTTACATATATATTATGCTTCTCTTTGAGACTATTATCCATATGTATGATGCATGACTGCTCAACTGATCAGTGATAACTGCCCGACCGACCTTCGCACTGTGGTAAATGTATGAATGCCCAACTGATCAGTGGTAACTGCTCGACCGGCCTTCACACGGTGGTAAATGTATGACTGCCCAACCGGTGATAAATAATGATAAATAACTGCCCAACCGGTGGTAACTGCCCGACCGGCCGTATCCTGGTGGTAAATATTTAATTTCCCAACCGGTCGTAGCTCGATGGTAAATGCATGACTGCCCGACCGGCCGTAGTACCATGGTAAATGAATATGCATGACTGTCATACTTCGTTAGTAAATACAGTTTTAAATTAGGCTACTGACTACAAAAGGAAACAAATGAAATGAAAATCATTTTTAGTGGAAGACTTCTGCTCGGAGTAATATCCATGAAATGAAAATTATATCTATGGAAACACTCCAAAAATGAAGCACCAAATCTGTGTAATTAGTACACAACAAAACTGATCTACAATTTTCTCTCACTCACTCAGCCAAGTAAGCTGTAAATAAGTATGAATATGGTCAGAGCATCTTAATATCTTATTACATCAAATATGTCTCCGTCCTCTTCTTGCTTTCTCTATATCATTAAAGGTATTCAAAATTAAGGATTAAATTGGAACAATATCGATCCAAAACACGTAGAGGGGATAGAATGTGATCTTAACAAATCTCAGAAAAGTCATGAACACAGGATGCCAACAATTACACGTAATTAATATCCTCAAATTAATATGCATGATCGTAGGGGAACGAATTACATAGACATCCTTGACTACTAAGAGTAGAACCACTTTTGGAATATTATTACGTTTATGTATCGTTACTTGGATCATGCCAAAATAAAGAAGGGATAGCCTTAACATACCTTTAAGGCCAACTATGTACTTGTATCCATGAACAATCCTCGTCACGCCTCAATCATAATTACTGGAAACGGGTATATGAGTTATGCACTATAAGAGACTTGAATTTCCATTGCCTTCTTTGTGAATTTGAATAATTGAACATTTGAGAAAAGGGAGTGATTTTTGTTTGTTGCTGACAAAAGCATTCTCAAGCATCATGCATTTTGAACTAAAAAAGGAGTTCTACTAATATTATATTTTTGGTATTTGTAGAGAAAAGGAAATAGTCTTGCCTTCTTTTCAAAAGTGTCAAGAAACGTGGGATTTGTAACTCTTTCTTGAAAGTAGTTGTGTGACTCACGTTATTTTAGACTTTGCCACATGATAATATGAATTTAGAGTCATTACTTTGAAAGGGAGGGGTTGCCTCGTTACACCTATTCAAATTTATCCAAATTATGATTAATTAACTAGTTAATCTCCCACTATAAATCAACAATTACCCAATTAACCACATAATTAAGAATTATCTCAAATTACTTAAAATATTACAATATTAATAAATTATTGTACCATATAAAATCAACACATACATTATTATTACATTAAAATATCCATGTAAAAATACATATATTTTCTCAATTTCTAATTTTCCTAATCTTATATAAAGAGTACGAATTTTCGTATGCTTAATTCTTAAAATGGTAAAAAGATAACCTTCTTTTCTTGTGAAGTAAATAATTTTTATATTTATAATAAAGAAAATCTCATAAGCTTTCTCATATTATATATCTGTATAATTTAAAGCATATTCGAAAGTAGTAATATTAATAACTATATAAAATCATATTTGTTAAAACTTTTTTTTCTACAATAAATGTCTCACTCAAAATAAATAACATACTAACATAATACCAAACAATATCAAAGTTGTAAACTTATAGGGTCTCATAATAATAATGTCTTAAACCCTTTATAACCTCCTAATAGACATAATCCCGTCGAACTCATGTGGATTTACTACGGCACATCCTAATGCTAAGGTACGGGATGTAACACTAATATTACAAAGGATTGGTATCAATATCGACTTCATATTCTACAGGGAAGTTAATTAGTCATTTTATCAAACAACATATGTGCAGAACTTCATAGGGTCTTTTACAACACCAATTCAACCTATTCTAGCAAATTGTTCAGCATTTTCACATACCCTCATACTCACCATGATATACATACCTTTATAATTCCATTTGGTATCTTAAAACATGTAAAAACATCCCACACAACATAGCTAAACTTCAAGTTTCATAGTTACTAGTT
Organism: Nicotiana paniculata; assembly: GCA_005239505.1. Taxonomy (NCBI): domain Eukaryota; kingdom Viridiplantae; phylum Streptophyta; class Magnoliopsida; order Solanales; family Solanaceae; genus Nicotiana; species Nicotiana paniculata. The sequence continues at coordinate 32,825 of ML309958.1, read as the reverse complement.
TCTTCAAGAATCCTCCAACAAAATTCAACCTGAAACTTTTACAAACGTAAGATTAGGTTATGGAAGATGAAACTTACCTCAAATATACCAAGAAACCTCTATCTCCCTTCAACACCAAGTAACTTCCTAAGTCATCACAACAAGAAGGAAAGTGAGTTAATGGTAACCACGGTATTCTTTATGTCAAATTTGCACGGTTTATCTTTGGATTCAATCTAGGAAAATGGGGGAACCCTTGGAGATAATCTAGGAGGGTTAGTAACTGTTTTTGTCGAGTAACATGAGTTAAAATGACCCCAATATGACCCCCATAGATACCCTTATCAGTGGCCACAAACTAAATGGGGAGGACTGCATCAAGATATCCTCCCTTTTTAGTAATGGAAAGTGGGACTTGGAGAACCTCTCCTTCCCCATTTCTGGGACACTGGAAAACACTATCAATAACACTTTCATCAATGATACCTCTCAGAAAAAGGACAAACTCACATGGTGGAAAAAGGACAAACTCACATGGTGCCTCGCCAGTTGTCATGCCCCGAACATAGGGAGGCGTGGTCGGCACCTGGTGCCATATTTGGTCTGAGCATACCACTCTCTAACTATGAACTCTGGAGGAGTAACCCTCAACTTAGGCCGACGAGGCCAACATGCGAGCTGACAATACCAATCAAGGCGGACAAGGCCACCATGAATGTCTACAACCAACAATACCAAATTAACATGTACACAGGGCGGTCAAAGCCACAATACTAATATACAAAATATACAGTACTTATTTACAAGCCTCTAGAGATAGCTGAACTATATCATGGTTGGGACAAGGCCTCGACCTACCCATCAAACCTGTATAGATAAACTGGACTCCAAGGTCTAGACTTGGTAACTTTGAGGAAGTGGAGCTTACCAACCAAGCTGATGTTTGACTCTGTCTACTGAGAAGGTCTATCCAGCTGTCTATCAGAACCTGCATGCATAAAATGCAGGATCCCCAGCAAAAGGGACGTCAGTACGAATAATATAACGAGTATGTAAGTCATAAAAAATCAGTATATAAAAGAAATGAAAGAAACATGGAATAAAGGACTCAACTTGTAATTATGAATAGCTCTGTGAATCATGAAACATTCGTAACGTCATGCATATGCATAAAAATGTCAAATCATGCATAACTATATGTGTACATAACATCATCAAACCTCTGAGTGAATCCCATCATGTCATCTCAGCCTCAGTAGGCGAAGTTGTCAACGTATGCCAGTTGATCAGGTGGTGGTGCGTATATAACGCCATAACCTTTCAACATACCCCATATACATATAATATACACGTACATAATGCCATTTGGTTATGGGTCAATATACATGTATAAATGATGCAATGCATATTGAAGTAACTCAATAAGTTCTCTCGGAATGTCATAAGGTTAATATGCATTCAGTTGATATCACAAATAATTTTATCAACTTACATATTTCCTAAGACCCACCGAACAGACGATATGACAATAGGAAATATGGGGTATCAAGAACATAGGAAAGCCTAAAACTTCTAAGAATAGAGTCATTTCTTAATGTTGCGTGTTTGCTCGTTTTGTTGTATTATATGGATCATTCCAAAAGGAAAGAATTAATATCCTTAACATACCTTTTCAACGAAGTTATAGCTATTACACAAGTCCTCGCACCTCTTAGCAATGCTAATTGCCACGCGGGGAGGCGTGGCTAGAACCCGGTGTCGTGCTTGCCTGAGCGAACAACTCTGTAATTTATTATTTTTCGACCAAAACTAGAACATACATAGTTCGAGTTAGCTGGATTCATTCCTTTTGAAATATCATGGACCCACATGGCCACAACTCATAGTGCATAACTGTAAGTGGGCAACATTATACCAATAAACTATCATTATTAAAACATGAACGCATATGGGCTATCAAGACCTGTGACATACTGTACAAAATAAACCTCTGTCTACAAAACCTCTAAGGTTATTTGACATCAAATGGAACAGGCTACCGGCCTACCCGTTAGTCTGTAGCAAAACTCTGACACGATGACTCATAGACTCGGCTGCACTCTGAATGAGATGGAGTCTCACCGATCATTCATTGAATACCAATATCGTCTACTATGAGGGCTTGTCAAGCTGATTATCTATATTTGCAGGCATGAATGCAGCGTCTCCAACAAAAGGACGTCAGTACGAATAATGTAACTAGTATATAAGGCAGAATTGAAATATAACAATAAGTCAACATTAATTAAAGACATATAAGAATCAACATGAATATCTGGAGTGACACTGTATATGCATACTTATTATACTTACATATATATTATGCTTCTCTTTGAGACTATTATCCATATGTATGATGCATGACTGCCCAACTGATCAGTGATAACTGCCCAACCGGCCTTCGCACTGTGGTAAATGTATGAATGCCCAACTGATCAGTGGTAACTGCTCGACCGGCCTTCACACGGTGGTAAATGTATGACTGCCCAACCGGTGGTAACTGCCCAACTGGCCGTATCCTGGTGGTAAATATGTAATTGCCCAACCGGTCGTAGCTCGATGGTAAATGCATGACTGCCCGACCGGCCGTAGTACCATGGTAAATGAATATGCATGACTGTCATACTTCGTTAGCAAATACAGTTGTAAATTAGGCTACTGACTACAAAAGGAAACAAATGAAATGAAAATCATTTTTAGTGGAAGCCTTCGGCTCGGAGTAATATCCATGAAATGAAAATTATATCTATGGAAACACTCCAAAAATGAAGCAACAAATCTGTGTAATTAGTACACAACCAAACTGACCTACAATTTTCTCTCACCCACTCAGCCAAGTAAGTTGCAAATAAGTATGAATATGGTCTGAGCATCTTAATATCTTATTACATCAAATATGTCTCCGTCCTCTTCTTGCTTTCTCTATATCATTAAAGGTATTAAAAATTAAGGATTAAATTGAAACAATATCGATCCAAAACACGTAGAGGGGCTAGAATGTGATCTTAACAAATCTCAGAAAAGTCATGAACACAGGATGACAACTATTACACGTAATTAATTTCCTCAATTAATATGCATTATCGTAGGGAAGCTAATTAGTCATTTTATCAAACAACTTATGTGCAGAACTTCATAGGGTCTTTTACAACACCAATTCAACCTATTCTAGCAAATTGTTCAGCATTTTCACATACCCTCATACTCACCATGATATACATACCTTTATAATTCCATTTGGTATCTTAAAACATGTAAAAATATCCCACACAACATAGCTCAACTTCAAGTTTCATAGTTACTAGTTTCTTCAAGAATCCTCCAACTAAATTCAACCCGAAACTTTTACAAACGTAAGATTAGGTTATGGAAGATGAAACTTACCTCAAATATACCAAGAAACCTCTATTATTTACCTAACTTCAACACCAAGTAACTTGCTAAGTCATCACAACAAGAAGGAAAGTGAGTTAATGGTAACCACGATATTCTTTACGTCAAATTTGCGTGGTTTATCTTTGGATTCAATCTAGGAACATGGGGGAAACCTTGGAGATAATCTAGGAGGTTTAGTAACTGTTTTTGTCGAGTAACATGAGTTAAAATGACTTAGAATTGACTCATATACATGCTGGAGTTTTACACCGACTTTGTGGGTCTCAAGGGAGCTGCTTGCGCAGTCTCGCGAAAATGTGAATATCTCTCTACTCCTATGTTGTATCGATAAACGGTTTAATGAGTTAGTAACTAGACTGATAGATATTCAAATTGGTAGGTATACCACCCCATAATTGAAAAATTATTTTGGATAAAAGTGCAGCTACATTTGACCTAATTTTCAGCACATTAAATGTAACTTGTGATGACCTTTGCCAGCTTCTGTTCCACAGCTCGCTTGACTTAAAAACATAACACATGACTGTCATAAGACTAAAGTAACTCATAATGTAACCTCCTTATCATATTAAGCACCCTAGTATCACCCATAAATACAGGTTATAACATTCTCAACTAGCCAACTTTTGCCGAAACTTATTTTCTTCAATTCGTTTAGATTCTAAGGCTTCCAACCCGCTTGGTACTTGTTATTCATGATCTTTAATATTTGTAACCTACAAAGTAACATTATTAAATTACTTTATGTACTTTCATAGATGATCTTATTTTTTATCTTACATCACTTAACTTACGATGTACTTTTACATACGAAAACATAGGGTGTAACATTATTACCCCCATTTGGAACATTCGTCCTTGAATGTTGATTGATGCGCTTATCAGTCTCATAATCGAATAGCTCTTACGAATAGTTTAGTACTGTCATTTCTGTCTAGGAAACTGTTCTGTGAATAAATATAAAGGTCAGGGCATTCCCCCCTTTCGGCCTCTTTCGCACACCACGACCTATGGTCAGAATTTTTCCAATCTCGTAACTGTTGCTACCTTCTGTGGTGCAGCCTGTACGATTCTATCCTTGTATCTGCGCCTATGCTATTTTCTCTCCCCTTTCCTCCGGCTTTTAGCCAATATCTAGGCCTCACTTGTGAACATATGCAGTACTATGACAAGTTGTCCCTCTGGGAATCTATAGGTTTACTAAATGTCACGCCATGACCTCGGGGAGCGCGATCAGCGCTCAACCGAGATAACCAAACCGAGAAATCCTGTACAATACCTTCTACCAGATCTCACTCATGATTAAAGAGGAAATATATTACATTAATTAGATAATGAGGAGGATCATGTGAACAACATCAATTCATTATCCTTAGTTACATCATTTATAAGTTTTCAAAATACATACACCTTCATAGTTTAAAGAGGGACAAGTGATACAAATACAACATTACTAGTTTGACTTTCCCATCACCGACATACAACCCACACTATGTCTATGGAGCCTCTAATAGATACAAACAAGAACTATGATAGTACCGACAACAAGGCCTCGGCTATACCTCAAAACATAATACACATGGGAGAAAAGATACGCGACCCCGAAATGAAATAGGGGTCACCAAATTAGCTGGGAAGAGGGTGTACCGCTATCACTGATCAACGCGCCTCATGTGGAACCGCCTGCATCCATTAAAGATGCAGTTCCCCCGGCAAAAAGGACGTTAGTACATATGGAATAACACTAGTATGTCTGACTAAACACCCTCTCATTAGAACATGTAACCATACAAGGAAGGACAATCATAATCAATGGAAGCCTCGAACAATACTAACACCTCAAGTTAGGAGGAAGATAACTTTTCAAGTAAATTTATATTATTTTGGTTTGGGAGATCTTAGCACCGATATACCACCGTGATTTTGGTACAGAGACCGATCACGGCTCGATCGGCTAGGCTATCCCACCCAAAGACACCAGCCACCATCATAATCATTGCCACAACTTCAATCATTATTTCAATCACAATTTCCAGCAAAATCACCACCATGTGCGCAGCATGACGTCTGATCACAACCCGGCAGTCTAACCACATTGGCGTGTGGATGTACATCACCCTTTTCTAGAAATAATCTCATACCAATAAAGAGGAATATTCTCATCACATCAGTCGCATCCAAAATGAGGGTCATTGTCACAATTCACTCCTACACCGGCATGTGTAGTTTCAGGATTAGGATATTTCAACCTACCCTTCCTCGGTAACTAACGATACTCACATAGTGTTTATTATTAAAAGGATTTACAACTCATTTTAACATCCCTTACACGTTTCTTAGTTCCACTGGTACTATTGGCCCCAAATCTAATATCATTCTTGGAAGGTTGGTTGTATTAATATTTTATGCTCACGTCTTTCACTTTCAAACATCATCACGGATCATCGGCAACAAAGCATTTCTATTCAAAACCTTAAGTACACATGTGAGCAAGTAGGAGTCTTAAGCACATTGATATTTCTTATACAATTTGGCATAATAGCTTTTATTTGAATCACGACTTAAAGTTACAACATTTAGATATGCAACCCATACGATGAACACATTCTCAAATAGTAACACAACATAACAAGAACATTTGTAATACATATTGAACACATATACTTTTTGACACAAGGCTTATTTTAAATAATCAATTTATAATGAGAAACTCGGGACTACAAGGACATTGTGGGGTTCAATTCTAAAAGAGGAGTTTAGCAAACATACCTCGCTTATGAGCTTCCTTAAATTGCTAAAATGTTCCGAAAATCTTAGATACTTTGATCTATTTAGAAATATAACAAAATTGAACACAAATTAGGAAGGAGTTCATGGTTCCAGCTTATTTGAGCATTTTATCAAACACTAGGTGGGCATTATGATTTCAAGGTCCTCCTATGGAAAAGTCTATCCAATATAGCTCAACAATCTTCCCCCAAATCTTGATAGTACATGCATGCATAATGGAGAATTCCCACACCCAAGAATTGATTTTCTCATTACCTATTTTCAGTTAAATCCCGAAATTGTGGGCTAGGGAGTGGAATCTTACCTTTAGGATGGAAGCCTAGTGAGGTTTTCCTTTCCAATTCTCCAAGCCTTGAGCAAGAATTGAGAAACAATGAGTTTAGGAACCCTCTTACACTCTAGAGCACTTCCCCGCTCTCAAAATACTAGATTTTACCTTACAAATGGTCTTCAACGACTATATATTGAAATATGGTTGGGTAACAAAATTAGAAAAAATGGAGCCTCGATGAAGATCTGTGGTCGCATATGCGACCGCATAACTTTTATGCGATTTGCAAAATGGACTGCATAATGGCCCTCGGGAACTGGGCATTTCTGCTTCACTCTGCGACAAGTCCGCAGTCCACAGATCAGTTTTGTGATCGCAGAAATGCCCTGCACTTCCAAAGATTTTCTTCAACTCCCAACACACTGTTTAACACATAAGTCTACCTTGTCATAACGAAATGCCGAGTTTTACGTAAAATTTTATGGGGCCTTACATCCTCCCCAGCTTAAGATCATTCGTCCTCAAATGAGGGTTAAAATTCACCATTAGCATCCAATGTGACTTAGCTGCTATATCACACTAGCAATTCAAAATTCTTTTGACTAACTCCCTAAATTTACAAAACTTTCACCACAGTTTCCCCTGTAATTGGGCCTATCCACCTGTCATAAAATCCTAGAAACCAAACCTAACAATATACACATGAACCAATGACGCAGCATAACATAAAACAACGCCGACCGTGTCCTTATGAGCAGTATATTTCTCACAAAGGAACACCCTTAACAACAATTGTACAAGTGAAACATATCATAGTAGGTAAACCCTTAGCATTTTCATAGAACATAAATTTATAAATACATGGCTATTCAAACAAATGAGGGTATTTCTTCTTCATTTTTCCCTCGGTCTCCCAGGTGGCCTGTTCAACCTGGTGGTTCCGCCAGCACTTTTACGTAGGCAATTTCTTTATTACTCAGCTTACGGACTTTCCTATCAAGAATTGCCACTGGAATTTCCTCATAAGTCAATCCCTCATTAACCTCAATAGTCTCGACCGTAACAATGAGCAAAGATTATCTAACCACTTTCTTCAACACGGACACACGAAACACCGGGTGCACTAAGGAAATCTCTGGAGGTAGTTCGAGCTTGTAAGCTACCTGCCAATCCTCTGAATGATTCTATACGGTCCTACATATATCGAACTCAACTTCCGTTTCTTACAAAGAATACCCAATCATCCTCTCTGAACTCAAAATCCCTGCGACGCACATTCGAGTAGGACTTCTGACGACTCTGAGTAGTTTTTAACCATTTTGTAATGATCTTAACCTTCTCCATATCCTGATGCACGAGGTCCGGCCCTATCAATTCTGCTTCCCCAATCTCGAACCACCCAATGGTCTATCTACATCTCCTACCATATAAAGCCTTGAACAGTGCCATATGAATACTAGCATGATAACTATTGTTGTAGGCAAATTCTATGAGAGGCAAATGATCATCCCAGCTATCCTTAAAGTCAAGAAAATAAGTGTGCAACATATCCTCAAGCGTCTGAATAGTCCGATTTTCCTGCCCGTCAGTCTGCAGGTGAAAGGCTATACTAAAATTCACTTGGGTTCCCAAACCTTGCTGGATTTTCTTTCAAAAATTAGCCATGAACGGTTCCCCTCAATCTCAGATAATAGAAACCTGAGTTCCATGCAACCTGACGATTTCCTTGATGTACAACTGAGCATACTATTCTGTGGTGTCAGTAGTCTTTACAAGTAAGAAGTGTGCTGATTTTGTGAGTCGGTCCACAAATGCCCAAATTGAGTCAAACTTGTGGGGCGTGCGAGGCAGTCCCACAACAATGTCCATATTTATCATCTCCCACTTCCACATCGGAATTGCTATGTTCTGTGCCAACCCACCAGGCCTTTAGTGTTCGGCCTTCACTTGCTAACAATTTGGACATCATGCCACAAAGTCTGATACATTCCTCTTTATATCATTCCACCACTAGACTTCCTTAAGATCATGATACATCTTTGTAGAGCTCGGGTGCACGGAATACCTAGAAATGTGAGCCTCGGTAATGATTCTTTCCCGTAGACAATCTACATTTAGAACACATAATCTCCCTTGGTACCTTAGTTTTCCATCACATATGGCAAGAGAAAAAGTCATGGTCTTGTGTTTATGAATCCCCTTCTTCAGTTGTGCCAACATTGGATCATTGTATTGCTTTTCCTTGACTTCCACAACAAGCGATCATTCATCCCTATTTTGCACCATCATTCCTCCTTCACTAGAGTCCGCACGACAAACTCCCAAACTAGCCAACGGATGAACCTCCTTGGCCAACGACCTTTGGTATGCCTCCAAGTGAGCCAAACTGCTCATAGATTTCCGGCTAAGAGCATCCGCTACAACATTAGCCTTCCCTGGATGATATAGAATATTGATGTCGTAATCCTTGGGTAACTCAAGCCATATTCTCTGGCTCATATTCAATTCCTTCTGTTTGAAAATGTATTGAAGGATCCTATGGTTTGTGAATATATCCACATGGACCCCATACAAATAATGACGCCAAATCTTCAATGCGAATACCACCGCCGCAAGCTCTAGGTCATGTGTTGGATAGTTCTTTTCAAGATTCTTGAGTTTCCTAGAAGCATAAGCTATCACCTTGCCACCTTGCATTAATACACACCCAACTCCGATTCTTAAAGCATCACAATGCCGAAAACCCATTTGTACCCTCTGGTAGAGTCAACGCCGGTGTCGTAGTCAATCTTGATTTCAACTCCTGGAAGCTCCTTTCACAAGCATCTGACCATTTGAACTTAACTGCCATTTGTGTCAATTTAGTCAATGGAGAGGCAAGGGGAAAGAACCCCTCCACAAATTTCCTCTAATATCCAGCTAAGCCCAAAACACTACAAATCTCGATTGGAGTTGTAGGTCTAGGACAATTCTTCACTGCTGAAATATTTTGAGGATCAACCTTAATTCCTTCTCTAGAGACACCATGACCAAAGAATGTGACAGATTTAAGCCAAAATTTACATTTCAAAAACTTCACATACAACTGGTGTTGAAATAAGGTCTGTAGAACCGCCCTGAGATGATCGGCATGGTCCTCTCGACTTCGTGAATATACCAGAATATTATCAGTGAACACTATCACAAAAAAGTCAAGAAAATGTTTGAAGACTCGATTCATAAGATCCATGAAAGCTGTTGGGCATTTGTTAGCCCGAAGGACATTACCAGGAATTCAAAGTGCCCATACCGGGTCGTGAAATCTATTTTTGGAATATCCTGCTCCCTGATCTTCAATTGGTGATACTCCGAACTTAAATCAATCTTTTACAAGTTCTTAGCACCCTACAATTGGTCAAACAGGTCATCTATCCTTGGCAGTAGGTACTTATTCTTGATCGTCACCTTGTTGAGTTGCTGATAGTCGATACACATTCTCAGTGACCCATCCATCTTTCTTACAAAGAGAAACGCTGCACCCCATTGAGACACAGACGGCCGGATGAAACCCTTATCTAACAAATCCTTTAATTGTTCTTTTAGCTCCTTCAATTCTACTCGTTCCAATATGTAGGGTGGAATTGATATAGGCTGCATGCCTAGCATCACATCAATCCCAAAATCAATCTCCCTGTCTGGTAGAATCCCAAGGAGCTCATCAGGAAAGACCTCCGGATCATTTACAACTGGCGCGGACTCAAGTGTAGGTGCCTCAGCATTAGTGTCCGTAACTCGGACCAAATGGTAAATACACCCTTTGTTGATCATCTTGGTGGCCATAAGATAAAAAAATAAACCTACCCTTCGGCACCACATCACCCCCATTCCATTCAATAACAGGCTTATTTAGAAATTCAAATCTAATTGTTCTGGTTCGATAATCAAGCTTAGAAAAATATGAATAAAGTCAGTCTATCCCCATGATTACATCAAAATCAACCATCCCTAATTCAATGAGATCGTCCATGGTGTCCGGACCATGCACCGTAACAACACAATCCCAATAAAAATGTACGTCCACAATAGACTCACCAATCAGAGTACATACGGAGAATGGCTCATGAAGCTATTTCGGTTCTATCCCAAATTCCATAGCAATGTAAGGAGTGACATAGGAAAAAGTGTATCGGGGATCAATAAGAGCATATACATCATGAGATTAGATAGTCAGTATACCCGTGACAACATCTGGGGAAGCCTGTGCACTCTGACAACCACTCATAGTATAGAAACGGATGGGTCCTCCCGAACTCTGTGCACCGACCCCGGCTACACCATACCCTGCGAGTGATAGAGTGCCTCGAGCTGGAGGAGGTGCAGCGGATGTAGTAGCTGTAGAACTGGCTGGCTGTGCCATACCCCTGCCCACACTCTGGCGAGACGAAAGGCAATCTCTCTAGATGTGGCCTTTCAACCCACACACGTAGCATATGGGTAGGTCCATATAGCAGACCGCTAAGTGCATCTTCCCACTCCTAGGGCATGGGGGCCTCCGTTGCTGTTGGAATCTCCCTCCAGGCTACCCTGCCGGTAGGAAACCCTATTGCCCTGTCTGGGCCTAAAATGGCTCCACTGTTGTTGACTGGGCCTTGATGGCGGTACACTGACTGAAGATTGATAAAAGGATTGGGATGGCCCTGATGACCCTCCCCTAAATGCCATCCTACCACCACCACCACTAGAAGAACAACCAAAGTTGCCTGCGGACCGGGCCTTGCTACTACCCTCTCGCTCCATTCTATTATTCAATTTACGATTCTCTGTAGCTTGAGAAAATGACACCATCTTCCCATTGTTCATATCAAAATTCAAGGAGGTTGTAGCGGCCTTATTAATAACAAAGGGTCTAAGGCCCTGCACAAACCGATGCACTCTTGCCTCCATAATGGGAAGCATGTATACAACATACCTCGACAGGCGCGCGAATCTCATATGGTACTCCCACACACTCAGACTACCTTACCTCAGGCTCTCAAACTCAGTGGCATGGGTTGCCTTAGTCTCGGCAGGCAAGAAATGATCAATGAAAGCATCGTCAAACTCATTCCACCTTACTAGAGGGATCTCCTCCTCACGAGACTCGTCCCACAGCTCAAACCAAGAATATTCCACCTCTTTCAGGTGATACGAAGCCAACTCCACTGCTTCCATCTCAGTAGCATGCATAACTGGAAGAGTCTTGTGCATCTCATCAATGAAGTCTTGGGTGAAAACTGGAGGATCTAACTGAAGAAACTTGCTCACCCTGGAACTATCAGATTCCCCTGGCTGACTGGAAGAAGTAGGAGCAACATTGATCTCCTACTATCTAAGCCAATATCTGTATGGATCCCCTAATATCCCCCTAAGAAACACCAGGAACGGAAGCTGGGCTTGGAGGTAGAACTGGAATACAGTTGGAGGGATCATTGCACCTTCAGTAGGTGCAGGAACTGGTGTAGTCTGATCAGGAGTAGTAGAATCAGGAAGTGTAGTAGCCGGGGGAATATTCTCACCCCTCAAGTGCTCAACCGCATCAAGTAAAGAATTATATACCACTCCTAAGGTGGCATTGGCTCCTTGTCCAGTTCTTGCTTTCTTCCAAGGCACCATATACTGAAAATTAGAGCACTGTACGAGTTAGAGGAGGAACAGTCTTACAATCAACTCTATCGCATGATATAGAACATTAAATAAGGGTATTATTCCTAAATTCCCAAGTAGCCTCCTAATTATAGATGTGGCCGACAACACACCGATAAGAATGGCTCTACTAGACACGACTTTGAGACATCCTGGGACACTTAAAAACCTTATTCTCTGATATCAAGTTTGTCATGCTCCGACCTCGGGGAGCGCGGTCGCCGCTCAACCGAGATAACCCGGTCTAGCAAGCCTCTACAATACATTCTACCTGATCTCACTCATGATTAAAGAGGAAATCTATTACATTAATTAGTAAACGAGGAGGATCATCTGAACAACACCAATTCATTATCCTTAGCTACATCATTTATAAGTTTTCAAAATACATGCACCTTTAGAGTTTAAAGAGGGACAAGTGGTACAAATACAACATTACTAGTTTGACCTTCCCATTACCAACATACAACCCACACTATGTCTACGGGGCCTCTAATAGAGTACAAAAGAGTATTATGATAGTGCCGAAAACAAGGCCCCGACTATAGATCAAAACATAATACACATGGGACAAAAGATACACGACCCCGCAATAAAATGGGGCTCACCAAGTCAGCTGGGAAGAGGGTGTACTCCTATCACTGATCAACACCGCCTGATGTGGAACCACCTGCATCCCCCGGCAAAAGGGACGTTAGTACATATGGAATATTACTAGTATGATTGACTAAACACCTTCTTGATAGAACTAATACAAGGAAGGACAGTCATAAAATCAATGGAAGCCTCGAACAATACTAACACCTCAAGTTAGGAGCAAGATAAGTTTTCAAGTAAATTTCCATTATTTTGGGTTGGGAGATCTTAGCACCGATATACCACTGTGATTTTGGCACGGAGTCCAATCACGGCCCGATCGGGCTGTCTCACCCAAAGACATCAACCACCATCACAATCATTGCAACAGTTTCAATCATTATCTCAATCACAATTTCAAGCAAAATCACCACCATGTGCGCGGCATGGCGCCCGATCACGGCCCGACTGGCTAGTCCATCTTACAACAATACCATGTGGATCGACATCACCATTTTCTAGCAATCATCTAATCCCAATAAAGGGGAATATTCTCATCACATCAATCTTGTCCCAAATGAGGTTCATTCCTACACATGCATGTGTAGTTTCGGGGTTAGGCTATTTCAACCTACCCTTCCTCGGTGACTAACGAAACTCCCAAAGTGTTTATTTTTAAAAGGATTTACAACTCATTTTAATATCTTTTACACTTTTCTTAGTTCCATTGGACCTAGTGACCCCAAATGTAATATCATTCTTGGTATGTTGGCCGTACTTCATATTACATGCTCACCTCTTTCACTTTCAAACATCATCGCGGATCATCGACAACAAAGCATTTCTATTCAAAACCTTAAGTACACATGTGATCAAGTAGGAGTCTTAAGCACATTGAGATTTCTTACACAATTTTTCATAATAGCTTTCATTTGAATCACGACTTGAAGTAACAACATTTAGATATGCAACCCATACACTGAACACATTCTCGAATAGTAACACAACATAACAAGAACATTTGTAATACATACTGAACACATATATCTTTTGACACAAGGCTTATTTTAAATAATCAATTCACAATGAGCAACTCAAGACTTACAAGGACATTGTGGGGTTCAATTCAAAAAGAGGAGTTTAGCCAACATACTTCGCTTTGAGCTTCCTTAAATTACTACAACGTTCCGAAAATCTTATCAACTTCGATCTATATAGAAATGTAAAAAAATTAAATACAAAGTAGGAAGGAGTTCACGGTTCCAGCTCATTTGAGCATTTTATCAAACACTAGGTGGACATTGTGATTTCAAGGTCCTCCTATGGTGGATTCCTTCATTCAACTACCCAAAGTATATCCAATTTAGCTCAACAATATTCTCCCAAACCTTGATAGTACATGCATGCATTATGGACAACTCCCACACCCAAGAATTCATTACCTATTTTCAGATAAATCCCGAAATTGAGGACTAGGGAGTAGAATCTTACCTTTAAGATGGAGGCCTAGCGAGGTTTTCCTTGACAGTTCTCCAAGCCATAAGCAATAATTGAGAAACAATTAGTTTAGGAACCCCCTTTCAATCTAGAGCACTTCCCACTCTCAAAATATCGTATTTTTGTCTTACAAATGGTCTTCAACGACTATATATCAGAATAGGTTCGGGTTACAGAATTAGAAAAAATGGAGCCCTGATGCATATATGCGGTCTGCTTCTGTGGTCCGCAAAATGAACCGCATAATGGCCCTCCGGAACTGGGCCTTTCTGCTTCACTATGCGACAAGTCTTCGATCCGCAGATCAATTATGCGATCACAGAATGGACAGCAGAAACGCCCTGCACTTCCAGAATATTTCTTCAACTCCCCAACGCACTGTTCAACACATAAGTCTACCTCAGCACTATGAAACCCCGGGTTTTAGGTAAAATTTTACTGGGCCTTACACCAAAGTTGTTTGCTTGGTACTTTGTCGAAAAGACTATTGCTATATTTTGTTTCATAGACTGGGTTATCTATCCTTGTGGATTTACTGCATCTAGGTAGGTCATACTATACCATAACTCTTACTTTAGTTTTATTATTATCGAGGTCCGCTACCCAACTCGAGGTTACTCTCGCGCTGCTTATCCTACGTGTATAAATCTAAGTCCTTTAATACTTCCTCATTATTGTTCATCTTAAGAATGACAGCCTAATCTCATCTCATACTTTGGAAATTTTATACATCTATTGGTGATTCACCTCAATGTTTATCCATAATCTACCAGTGATAACTTGAAGCCTCTTACATAACACATTGTCACTAAGGCTCACGTCTCATCATGGAATATCTGAAGTAATTTGACTAATCCACCCAGGGGTGATACTATACTTTAAAAATCGTATTTTATAGCATCCCCGATGTGGTTTATCTTATAGAGGGTATTCTAATACCCTTCAATTCATGAAATTTGTTCTCTATGAATCATTACCCAATCGAAGGCCTAAGCGTTATTCTCTTACCATTTTTTCACGATTACACATTCATTCTACTACAAGGGCAGCATTTCATCTCTTCTAAATGCCCCTAGTCTTAGACCCCTCTGAGTTCATTCAGACTATACTAAGATTTCTATAACTTACAGAAACCATCAACACTCTTATTTTCATGGGCTTAATCCCGAGGACTTGCCTATTCTCGTCACCTTCTCATTCACATTTTCTTATACTTACTCTTGTCTTCCTAAACCCTATCGCTCTACCACACTTTAGCATGCAACCTACACATATCTATTTATACTACTCACAACCTTCCTTTAACTTGCTTGCACCATAGTTTTTCTTATGTTATTCTAGAACCTCAAGCGATACATCACATCGTCTCTAACTCTTCTTTACTCTCTTAACTAGACTTCTCGGTACCTGGAAACCGCTATCATTTCTGGATACTAAATCCCAGCGCTTCTAAGACTCTATCTGAAGTTTGGACTATTGATAACCTTTTGAACTTGAGTATCTCATACCTTTTTCACCTTTACCTTACTTACCTTAAAATCTCGCATCGTATCTTATATATCTTTCATAACCTCCCTTCCACATGCGTATAATTCACATCCACAACTTGAAGTTCTCTATAATACTTGCACCTCTGGTGCATACACAATTCGGTGGGAGCTTCACACTGACTTCTTATGAGGTTGGTACTCTTCTAGTTGGGTTTATCGTAGAGTCGTTATAGAATATGATTGTTGTACTATCTCTCTTGTACCTTTAATATTAATAGTGATTGTACAATGTTTTCAATCAAGATTTATGTAATTATGTGGGTCCAATAATCAGACTCCTAATTTTCTTATCTAATGTAACTCTTTAGTTTCCTCTTCTATCTCAGCCTTTATGTAGTCTTAAACTATCTTCCGATATGCGGCCCAGGGTATTAGTTATTACTTTAGTCTTTCACGGACGCTATGGGATATCCATGATATAATCTTCTAACAATTCAATCCTTTGTTTGTTACCTGGACTCAATTCTTTCTTTTAATATACTGAAGTCTTCTATGGCTGTATGAATGTCAACATATGTGATGCATGTATAATACTCTGAAACCGTAAGTGTTTTCATTACGTAGTTAACTCTGGGTCATTGATCGAATAAATCCTTTTGTTCCTTCTCAGCTTTCTTTAAACATAAGCAATTACTTTTCCTGATCTTTCTGCCACTTGTTGCGTGAATACTTGGCTTATCTTAGTTCCCATGGATGCCAGAATTTTTGTGCAACTCATATGATCTCGAATATTACTTTTTATTTTACTTTCTGTTCAATAGCCACGATAGGTGCCACTTTTTTATGGAGTGCATACAATGTTGTAGTGAGACTGCTGTTACTAGACCATTTGTTCTTCAAGTTACTATGTTTAGGTTGAAGCCTTCTTCCTTATCTCCTTAGCTAGTCTTTTGTTGTAGTACTTAGGGGAGCCTCTGACTCTTATAAAGCTATGAGCTTATAACCTCGTATACCGATGGAATTTTTTATGTTCTTACTCACCTATAATTGTCTTTAGTTACTTACCTTCGTGCCCTTGTGCTCGTAGGATTACTTCTAAACTGAAATTATTGTCTGTCTCCTTAGTGGCATTCTCTTTTATATCCATAATACTTATTCGGTACCTTTAAATATCCCAACTCCCATTTGAATATTTCTCAAGAATTATGATGTTGTATCTGCGAGACTGAATTTCCTATGTTGGGTTTCACTACGTTTATCTTGCATGATCTACTGCTTTATGTGAGACCACTTGTCTAGCCATAACTAGGGTCTTCCAGAATCAACTACTAACTACTCGTCAGTCAAATGCTCATATCTATATTCTGCGTAACCTCTCTTGAGTTATGTCTTTTGTCACAACTTACCTTTCAAACTAGCTCCTAATGTATCAAGTGTCCATTCGTACTTATTATTAATTAAAATCTTGGTGGGGAACCCTTACTGCCTATTCTCAGCATCGTCCTTACATAACATTTGGAGTAATAACATATATGTAGGATCCCAGTAAATGCAATCTCACCCCTTTTGCCTTTTTACCGCATTCTTCATTTACCATTTCAGAGTTACTTGAACCACTTAGCTCCGACTTAATATCATATCACACCAACTTTCCTCCTTTAGGGGAGTACTAGCATTTAATTCTCTAAAGTTACATGCAAATGTTTTACCTCTTCATCTTCGGTGTCTTTCATATTTTCAACAAACCTTACTCGCCTTGTAGTAATCCTTATGTACCAGGGATAACTGAATTTATTACGCACTAGGGGGACACCTAGTGTAACTAGCACACTTAGTACCTCAAACTTAATTCTGCTCAAGTGCTTGCGTTTGGTGAAGCGTCTTCCTGAATGACCTTTAAAGGTTATTCTTCTGTTGTCCATTCTATTGTTGACAGAACACGGTCTATGAAATTCTCAAAATATCGACTACTATCAAATCCTCTAGTCTCTAAACTTATCTTGTTTACTAGCCCATGCTGATTTTTATTACTCCAGGGGTCAACTTTTCCTTCTGTCAATCACGTTGGAATAACCAACTCATATTTCTCGAAATAAGGATATAACTTTATGGCGTATACTCTTTTATAGTCTCAAGGCATGTCTCCTCTTGTCTTTTCCTTCTCTTGACTATAGAGTCTGTCATCTTGTCATATTTTGATTTACCGTTATCACCCATTTATCACATCTTACTCATAATTCTTCATTTACTCTCTTCTTATTCTCCTACTAATATCTCTGTCTATTATCTTATTCTGAAAACTTCAACAAAATATTCTTTCACTTTTAGCTCCCCTTGCTCCATCTCACTGGCTCTTCGAGGCGCCTAACATTCTCTTTTACTAGGGATGAGAGTCATACTAAGGTAAATATTTATCCCTTTTTGGATTCCACTGCATATCTTCTGAAATTCCTGAACGTTCTAGTATTCATATCTGACTGTATTATTATAGATTGCAATGTCTAGATGTCTCAAAACTAGAACTATTACCACGTTTGCGATATCCTTCGGAAATGTCATCTAACACTAAAAATCCATCCACCATTTTGGATTACTTTAACCCCAGCTAGATCCTGGTATATCATCCTTCTCTTAAATTATATTTGTTAGCTCCCATAGGAAATAACTGAGATCGGTGTGGCCAATTGTAAATACCTTTTTTTTACCGTTGAAGGTTACTCATAATGCTTATATTTCTCTGCCTGAATTGTAAATACTGATAATCTTCACTAACTGGGTACCTCGTACCCTCCTTCACCTTGTTCTGTTACCTGTTGAAACTTATACTTTTACCTTCTAATACTCCCATGGCCTGCAATTCACGTGGCTTATTAGATATTTCCATCCTAAGGTCTTAAGATGGAAATTTGCACATCGAGTATGCGCGATCTGATAAGGCCTTAAACTGGGCCATGTCGTCAAGAACTCTCCGTGTACTAGTGCCCTTACTTTATGTTGTATTAGCCCTTCTGCTAGTTGTAATCTTTCTAATTTCAAATATCTTTGTATCATTAGACACATAAGTTCTGGCTCAAACTCTTATGACTCAGCTCTATAGCACGATTTAGATTTGAAAGAAGGGTAACAGACTCGTAAATGCCTTATAGCTTCCTGGTTAAATAATGTGGTGCACAACATATCCATAAACAATGATCTACTAGACACGACTTGTAGACTACCTAGAATATAATTGCTCTAATACCAAGTTTGTCACGCCCCAAACCTGGGGAGGCATGGCCGGTACCCGGTGCCATATTTGGCCCGAGAATACCACTCTGTAACTGTGAACTCTGGAGGGGTAACCCTCAACTTAGGCCAACGAGACATAGGTGCGAGCTGATAATACCATGAATGTCTACAACCAGCATTACCAAACTAACATGTACACAGAGTTGGCAATGCCACAATACTAATATACAAAATATACAGGACCCCTCTACAAACCTCTAGAGATAACTGAACTATATCATGGTCGCAGGGCCTCAACCTACACATAAAAAATTTATATATAAAATGGACTCCAAGGTCTAAACCTGGTAACTCCAAGGAAGTACAGCTTACTAACCAAACTGATGTTTGACTCTATCTATTGAGAAGGCCTATCCAGCTGTCTATCATGACTAACAGGCATGAAATGCAGCGTCCCCAGCAAAAGGGATGCCAGTACGAATAGTGTACCGAGTATGTAAGGCATTAAAATTAGTATATAAAGACATGAAAAAAATACTTGGAGTAAAGAACTCAACCTATAAGTCTGAATAGCTCTGTGAATCATGAAACATTCATAATGTCATGCATATGCGTATAAATGTCATATCATGCATACGTATATGCCTACATAATATCATCAAGCCTCTAAGGGCATCCCATCATATCATCTCGGCCTCAATGGGCAAAATCATCAACGTATGCCAGTTGATTAGGTGGTGGTGCGTAAATAACGCCATAACCTTTCCCCATACCCTATATACATATAATATGCGCATATATAATGCCATCTGGTCATGGATCAATATACATGTATAAATGAATGCAATGCATAATGAAGTAAGTCAATAAGATGTCTCAGATTGTCATAAGATCAATATGCCTTCGGTTAATATCACAAATAACTTTATCAACGTATGTATTTTCTAAGACAAACTAAAAGACAATATGATAATAGGACATATGGGCTATCAAGAACATAGGCAACCTAGTACTTCTAAGATATAGTCATTTGTGAAAGTTGCGTGTTTTCTCATTTCGTTGTGTCATATGGATCATGCCAAAAGGAAATAAGGGATAGTCTTAACATACCTTATCAACGAAGTTACAACTGTTGTACAAGTCCTCGCACCTCTTACGGATGCTAATCTATATCATACAAAGGATTGGTATCAATCTCGACTTCATATTCTATAGGGAAGTTCATTTAGTCATTTTATCTAACAAGTTATGTGCATAACTTCATAGGGTCTTTTATATAACCAATTCAACAAGTTCTAGCACAATGATTTTCATCTTCACTTCCCCACATCCTCATCATGATATACATACCTTTACAATTCCATTTGGTATCTTAAAACATGTAAAAGCAGCCCATACAACATAGCTCAACTTCAAGTTTCATAGTTGCTAGTTTCTTCAAGAATCATCCAACAAAATTCAACCCAAAACTTATACAAACTTAAGATTAGGTTATGGAAGCTGAAAATTACCTCAAATATATCAAGAACCCTCTTTTCTTTAGCTCACTTCAACACCAACTAACTTCCTAAGTCGTCACAACGAGAAGGAAAGGGAGTTAATGGTAACCACAATATTCTTTACGCCGAACTTGCGTGGTTTATCTTTGAATTCACTCTAGGATCATGGGGGAACCCTTGGAGAGCATCTAGGAAGGGTTAGGAACTGTTTTGGTCGAGAAAAATGAGTTTAAACGTTTTAGAATTGACTTATATACAAGCTGAAGTTTTACACCGACTTTTGTGGATCCCAAGGGAGCTTCTTGTGCAGTCTCGCAAAAATGTGAATATCTATCTACTACGATGTCGTGTAGACAAATGGTTTAATGCGTTAGAAACTAAACTCGTATATCTTCAATTTGGTAGGTGGATCACCCCATAATTCAAAGTACATCGGCGTAAAAGCTCAGCTACATATGACCTAATCTCCAGCACATTTATGAATATAACTTGTGATAACCTTCGCCAACTTTTGTTCCACAACTCGCTTGACTTCTAAACATAACACATGAATATCATACGACTAAAATAAATCATAACATAACCTCCTTATCACGTTAAACACTCTAGTCTCACCCTAAAATACATGTTCCAACTTATATGACGAAACTTATTTTCTTCAACTCGCTTAGCTTCTAAGCCTTCAACCCTCTTGGTACTTGTTATCCATGATCTTTAATATTTGCATTATCCAAAGTAACATTACTAACTTACTTTATTTACTTTCAAAGATGATCTCATTTCTGATCTTACATAATTGACTTACGATGTACTTTTACGTACGAAAGCATGGGATGTAACACCAGTAGTGACCTATTCTCTTCAAAGTCAGCATATTCCTTTCTACTAGCTTAGGGGGGCACCTCTCTTGGCCAAAGAACCCTCCTTAACATGGATCTGGAAGCTGGATGCCCCAAACAAGATCAGATTCTTCAGATAGATCCTAGCTCACAACATGTTATCTACCAATAAGTATCTCTACAACATAGATTTCCACCTAAACCATTCATGCACTATGTACAATGACCCTGAGGATCCATCACATATTCTTCCAGTGCACTAATGCCAAAGCCTTCTGGAGTAGTATGTGTCAATGCTTTACAAGTCAAGCATTTCCCCAACCACTTCTCTTCAATCCAAACTCCTAGAATGAGACGTAGTCCAAGCTTAAGGACATGGCCTTCAATGATTGCATCCATCGGCAGTTCCTCCTACCTTTGTGCTTCTGGAATATACGGCTAACCAATAACAACAATCTGTTCAACAATAGGATAGATCATGTCCCGACGTAGAATGTTATTGCTAAGGCTATGGAATACCGCCTAGTGGCCAGGAGCAATTCTCAAAAGCAATGGGTTACGATAAATGTCAAATGGAAACCTCCTTACAATTTAACACTAATTGATCCTCCTTTGGGAACCCAAGGACAAGGGATATGGGGGGTGTCATGAAAAATCACTCTGATAACTACATTATTAGCTAAATGAAGGGCTTTCCTCTAATCACTAACAATCTAGCTGAAAGAAATACACGGGTTAGCAACACACACTGACCCCCTTAATCATAAAAATTAACTCATTGGAAGTCATCAGAATGTTAAATGATGGAAACTTGCCTTATGATCCTAATTTTTGAATCCATGTCCTTGATGATCCGATTGGGAAATCCACCCATCAACCATAGCTTCAAGGAGCAGAACCGGATGGCACACCTTCTAGCTAAGGAAGGAGCAAAATGGAAACTTTTTTATCAGATTTAGACTTTGATATTTCCTCCGATATTTGCCAATGATGCAATGTGGGCAGACATCCTATGAACTACATTTAGTAGAAAAACTTTTGGTTGTAATATTATTAACACTTTTACAAACAATGATGGCCACCTGCGCAGCCCCATGAACATGCAAGGTGTGTAATTATTGTTTTGTTTTATGTAGTAACTAGTCAAACAACAACAACAACATACCCAGTAGAGTGTACGCAGACCAGACCTTACACCTGCCCCGAAAAGGATAGGCAGGTTGAACTAGTCTACCAAAAAAAAAAAAGGATACTCCCTCAACAAAGACGCTGGCACAAGCCCGGGCATACCATGCTCTGGCTACCACTCAACTCATTCACTGGGTCTTTCTAGTTTGACTACTCTCACCATCGCATTATGTGAAAATACCCGTTTCATCGAAACTCTATTGAAAATTTTGCATTACCTTCTATGGTATTGGCTACCTTTTCCTTCTTTTCTTTTTCTCTTCAATTCATAATTTGGAATCTTGGACTTTCTAATGGATCATACCTCAACCAACATTCATAGCGATATTTTTTTATGATTTTTACTCGTACAAGCGTCTTTCCAAGAAATATTGAATGAGCTAGTCGAGCAACAGTGAATAATTTGCTAGTATACACTTCATAGCATCTGATACATGCGCCAATACCCTTTTTTTTTTTAATATTACCGAGGATAAATCTATCATATCAGAATCAGATACATGCTTTCTATGCAAATTTATTAAATCTAGTGCATCTGCATGCTGCTGGATTTTATATGACTTGAAGATTCCACTTTGAGTTCCCTCTTGCAGAAGAAATCAAGAATATGCCACACAGCACATCAGTATCGAGCTAAAAGAAAGGCACTCTAAATTCAAGACAAAATCAGCTCAAACAGTCATGTAAGGGGGAAAAATAGTCGATAACTTCTATAAAGCAAGAGGAGCATAAATATTAACACGGAACCTCATAAAGTACAGCAAAAGTCTTATTAATTTAGCCACTTTGGCAATTGCAAGTTTAAGCACCTGGCGTTCAATCCCTTACTAAATGGAATAGTACAAGTAACAGCAGCATTTTTTCCCCAAAGCATGAACTCCCTTCTAATTAGGCATCCTTCAACTATTACCAAAAATAGGCCAGATCAGAACCTATATCGAATTTCTGCAAGTCATACCGCAATCTTAGTTAAGAAGTTGATAATAGCTAACTTATTCAAGAAATCAACTTGAAGGAGAAGTAACACATTCAATACCACATAGTTTACCATGCTGAACCAAACTGAAGGATGTTTTGGTAAAAGTTCATATCCGACTTATATCACGGCCAAAGATAAAAGTTGTCAACCAGTTGATTGCTACATAGAATCTGTTCCGCCAGCTCACAACACGAGTTAGATATGCTGAACGCCAAATTAACCAACTCGTGAATCCTGCCAAAGAGAGACCTTTTCCCGCCTGCAATAAGTCATCAAATGAATAAGCTAACAAGTTTTATCGGGTACAAAGCATTTCCACGAAATGATAAAGACCTTGCTCTCTCTAAGGTCCACAAGGGCCTTATATCTGCCAACAGTAGCCATGCTCCCTAAGTGTTTATACATAAATGGATCTCCGAGGTTCATGTCATTTGCAGAATTAGCATGCCCTCCACCTTCTTTACCCAACCGGTTCAATAGACCTGCCAGATATTTTCCCTGGCGCTCTGCAACCTGATCAAACCAAAGAATGGTACATCAAGAAAATTGGACTAGTTCACCTTTCAAAGCTGCAGTTAGTTCAGACACACTTTATCTTAACCATAACAGAATAGTCATCATCTATCACAGACATCCAACAACAATATGCAACACAAAGAGTACGATTATGTAAGGTGTTATTATACAGCAAGTTCCATGAATTTTCTCCACTCACCGAACAGAATCATGCACTCAACAACATAAATAATTAGATAAACAAATGGAAATGCCACCTACAATGCCTGATAGCATAGTTTAAGGTGGCGGAAATCTGAGATGGTGAATACTGAGTAACAACCAGCCACCGCAACAGTATTTCCTCATATGATAATATGCATTATAGAGCCTTTGAGAACAGAGGGTTTTATAGCCTACATAATAATCTATAATAGAGCACTTAAATCAGCAGCACATAACTGTGTTTTCAAATTCAGGTTAATCGATGATGTGGTAAACTAGATATATATAATTAGACTCGCGTCCAATAATTTTCAAAACTTTATGACTTTGCAACCTCACCTTTAGGCTTGACACACTTCGGCAACTCTATACAAAAAATTTTAAGAAACGTATTGTCCCAGTAACTCACTTGGGCCAAAGCTGGAAGAACTTGTTTGCCTGTACCCTCAAGGAACCCACTGCAATCGCCAATTGAGAAGACATCCTGAACTGACGGGACGCGTAACCATTCATCAATCCCTATCCTGTTCGTTTACTGATACTTGTCAGTATATTATAGACAAATAAAACAACATAAAATAGGCCTAGCTTTGGAAAGACGAAACATGGAAAACCATAGGCGGCAATGATCCAGCTATCTATTTGAACATAAGTTGGAGTCGACCATTTTTATATTCTTATTCTAGGTTATCAAAAAAGAAATGCTGTTTTTCCAAACCGCTTTTGGAAATGCCTTTCTTGAGCCGAGGTTCTATCCGAAACAATCTCTCTACCTCTCACAATGTAGGGATAAGGTCTGTGTATACCCCACCCTCCTCAGACCACACTTGTGGGATTACACTAGGTCTCTCACAAGGTAGGGGTAAGGTCTGCGTATACCCCGCCCTCCCCGACCCACTTGTGGGATTACACTCGGTTTGTTGTTATTGTAGTATCAAAAAAGAAAAGTTGGAGTCGACCATTTTGGCTACTTATAATGACTAAACAGAACAACCTCACCTATTCCAGCTGAGCAGGAAAATCTTACCAAGTCCAATAATCATTAAAAGTCCAGATACAGAAATAAGTGACTTGCTCCAATTCTAACTCTAGACTTACCTTCCCCTAGATTTTGGTAAATCCAGAGAGTCCACAAAAGTCGAGGGCCCAACCCCAGTAGACCACACTAACAGACCATATGGGACATCCGTGCCATCACTAAGAATTATCTTCTCAGGTTGCACATCCTTTACAACTCCTCGTACAAGGCGAACTCCTGACTGAAAACTGACATTAATAATAACTGGAAAGAAGTACAATAAGTATAGAATATCAAATACCTGACATAAATAAATGAAAACTATAACCGGCATGCTCAAGTTGAATCGGTCGGGAGCAAACAACATGAAAGTTCATCTATATGTATGCCAGCATCAAAAAGATGGAGTAAAAGACAAAAAAAAGTATGGCAAGGAAGTCCCATGGAAGAGAAACAAGCGTATGAGTGAGAAATTAATCCAGAACTGGAGCCATGTATACAATTAGTTCCAGTGCTGGAGCCAGATATGGTAGAAAAGTAATCCACTACAGGAGCCATAGGAAAGCGAAAAAGGCATAAGGAAGAAAACTAATTCTAGTCCACATATTCATTTGAGTGATTGGACCTACTGATGATCAAGGACAAGTTTGAATAAAAGAAGTAATTTAGAATAATACTTCTCCGCGGATTATTTAATTCCCTGACTATCGTAAAGTTCAGGAATTTTAATGGTACAATTTATAGCAGATCAATCATCACTAGCACAAGATATTTCATCTTATGCATAAAATATATTCATCTTATGCATAAAATATATTCATGCATTCCTTGGAGTAATGGTGCCTTATGACTATCAAGGGCAGCTTCAGACAACACATCAATTTAGGACAAAGCTTCTCCGCTGTTTATGAGGTTCTTTGACCATTATCATGTTCTGGAAGTTAAGTGGTGTAATTCACAAATAATCATTAGCAAAAGTTGTTTGGACCTATATAAACAGAAGTGATGCTTTCGCATTAAGAAAGAACCGAGGAACAATTTTGCAATTGTCCCGTCTTAAATTCACTCTGAAGCTTCATCATCTTGCAATTCACCCAGTATGGAGTAACTGAAATTCAGAACACAGTTCTATCAGATAATGAGATAACATGCCAAAGTTCATATTGAACTCACTCCTATACATGGATTTACCAACTGTCTTTTTTGCTTCTTAATTCTGCCTGTGGAGATTAGACACACATGGTAAAGCGACTATGCCAGGTGACAAAGGAAGTACCATCCTATTGGCATCATAAATTGGAGAAATGGATAAGCAGAAAGTTCTTCTCATCTTTGACGAATTTTTATTCCTAATCCTTTTGGCTGAGCTTCATGAATATAGGATGAGACTATTAAGCTTATGGAAAGCAGAAGCTTTTTTTTTGGATAGATATGGAGGCAAGAGCTTTGTTCTGTTTGGTGATGTATTCTCAAATCCTAAGGCTGTCCCCTGGCCTTTTAGAGCTGTTAAAAAGGTTGCAAGAATCATAGGTACAGACAATGCAGAACCTGCTACATTGAACAATTTTTTTGAGAACGAATGTGATAGTTTGACTGCACGTATATGTATGGCTTAGTGGTCGATGAAGCTAGAATAAAGATCATGGCAGACCAGGGCCTGAACCCTACCAGAGAAAAAAAAAAGTCAGGTGATTTGTTCCTATTGGGGACATATTTACACTATACCTATATTGTTGCAAAGATGTAGATGTCCCATGAAATAATCGAGGTGAGGATAAGTTAGTCTCGACACCATTGTTTCCAATTTTTCTTTTGTTTGTGTGGTGGGGACTGGGGGTGGGGTGAGAGTTTGGCATCCAGGAAGGAAAGACATTTAAAAGCTCTATGTGGCTTGGATGTAAGATAGTGAACATTTCCA
Source organism: Nicotiana paniculata (assembly GCA_005239505.1). Lineage (NCBI taxonomy): Eukaryota > Viridiplantae > Streptophyta > Magnoliopsida > Solanales > Solanaceae > Nicotiana > Nicotiana paniculata. Next base: position 5,737 of record ML309958.1, on the reverse strand, counting down.
TGTTTGTGAAAAGACGTAAGTTCTCATCATGCAGTATATACAGATGCAAGAGGTCTATTCTTTCATTCAAGTGTCCACCAATTTCTTCTATTATTCTTAATCTGATACATCTCACACTTCAATGCAACTCTCCAAATTACTTCATCATAAAACTCTCCAAGTACCTTGACTCGTCTATTACTCAGTTGGCCTCAAGAGAGGTACTCAGAACAAGTTGTATAACCAATCTACTCAGTCTTCCTTGGATAATAGTATAAATTCTATACAACAATCAAGAAAAAGTTCTTTTTCAAAGCTATAAATAATTATCACATATATAGCCTTTGTATATTATGAGATCCTCAAAGTCACAATACTTTTTTGATAGATTAAAACTGCACATTTTAATACGCCAACCACTATCCCCAGAAATGTCATTACGCAAATTAAAAATTGTGAAGTAATGATTTCTTATGAGAAAACAAATGATCTCTCCATATCTGACAATGCTATAGTACATACAACACGTACATGTATGCACTACATAGTTATATATATGGCAGAATAACACATAACTATATATCTCTTTGACAAATTCTCACCTTAGTCAACTGTTTGATTGCATATACACGTAAACGATCATCGAAGGAGGATAAGATCTCATTTGCCTGTCAGATGAGGACTCAGAGATAAATTAATTAATGCAACAGCTCCTTCACTGGTAAATAACAGAAAAGCAAGTATAGTGATACTAACACCTTAAACAACAGAAATATTTGAAAGGATATCTTTCAGAAAGATTCTTAACTCAGGAGATATACTGGCAGTGCAGTGAAAAGAACCAAAAGAATTACAAAGAGGCATAGCCATTTTAAAAATTGTAAAAAGTTTACCTCAATCAATGTAACGTGAATATAATCTTTGACATGAGCATATCTTTGATGAACATCCCTCATGATAAAGTCACTAAGTTCACCACTGAACTCAACTCCTGTTGGCCCACCTCCAACGACTACACAGTGCAAGAGACGACGCTTTTCTTCCTCAGTAACTCCTGCGCCCATTACCAAATAAAGAAATTAGTCTATTACTTACTTTAGATATCAGGTGTTTCAAATGAATCTCTTCATGACGAACATACCAGGCACATCAGACAACATCAGGTTTAGAAGTAGTTTCCTACGTATTTCCTGAGCATGGTGAACCTCACGCAGAAAAATAGCATGCTCCATTACACCCTTAATTCCAAAGGTCATCGCTTGTGCTCCTGAAGCAATCACCAACTTGTCATATGAAACATTGAAGTTCCACGGCTCAAGGGCATCAACTCCCTCTGTCACAGTTTGGCAGCTCACCTGATGTACACACAAACTGATAAAGGAGCATCTATTGTCCCATGACGAGTCTAGTAAAATACTCCAAAGTTGTTAATTCTCACAGCCAATAAAAAATGGTGCATTTGGGATGTGTTTGGTACGAAAAATATTTTTTTTTAATTTTTCCATGTTTTGTTGGCTTAAATATTTTGGAAAACATTTTACTAATGAATTCATTTGGAGGAAAATGTTTTCCCTGTCAAGAGAAAGGAAATATTTTTCAACAACTCTTTTTAAACCTTCCCCACCCTACTCCTACCCTACCCACCCACCCACCCCCAAACCTCACCCAGCCCCCACCCCTACCTTAAATAGAAATATTACTAAGAGTACCTTTTATTTACTTTCTTCTTCATTTCAACAAAATGAATATTTTCTTTTCATTATATAAAAATAGTATTTTCTTTTATTTCAACAAAAAATGTACTTTCTTAGAAAAATAATTAAAAAAATCATCTAGTAAAATGTTTTTTATTTCAACAAAATAATTATTTTCTTTTTGTGATGTAGAAAAAATATTTTACAAAATGATTAGTCTTTTCTTGTCGTAAAAAGAGCATTTTCTTTTTCAATTCAACATTGTTTTTGCGTGAAAAATAATTATTAAATTCTTGAAGAAATAAAGTAATGAAGACGTTAGTTAGTTAGGGGAGGAGAGGGAGGAGAGCATCGGAAACATAAGGATTGGGGGAAAGGGAGGGAAGAGAGTAGCATAAAAAATTATTTTCCCAAATAATATTTTCTAGTCTCCAGCAAACACTACAAAATAATTTCAGAGGAAGAATAAGTGATAAAATCATTGATTTTTCAGAAAAGTATTTTCCATTAAAAATATAATATTTTCCATATAAAATATTTTCCTGCGTAACAAACAAACACACTCCAGGTAGATGGAAATTTCCAAAGTTTGGTTATCTTGATTTGTAGAAAGTGTTTTCCACCAAAAAGGAAACGATGACTTGTCTCCTTGATAGACAGACTCATTTTGGTTTAAGAAAGTGCATACTCAAAAGAGTAGCTTTTATCGACAAGAGGAAAGTTTAAAAGAAAAGGGACCAAAAAAGGGAAGTGACAAGATAGGCATATTACCACACGGTTGGCAAAATCAACGGCAGTGCAGTTAGCAAGATAGAAATAAGAATCAGGTTCCCTTGAAATAGCAGGTTGAATCCGGCCGATGGGTTCTGCTACGGACCTGAACTCGAGAGTACCGACACAGGTGGATGCCAGGAGTGGCGTGAACACCATATGGTTCCTGGGTGAGATACACACCACATCGTAAATGCTGGTGTCAAGGCCCTTCATAAGCCTGCATCCAGCCCATCCTGAACCCAGCACCACCACCCTCGGTTTCTGGTCCCCCTTTGTTGCCTCCAACCCTGAAGTGGAATAGTCCCTATTGAATTGGAGCAATTGGGTGAGCGATGGGGTTAAAGATTTGAATGATGATCTGGTCGAAGAAAGTTGGATGAGATTCTTGAACCAATGCATATTGTGAGAATTTTTCTTAATCAAAATTCAATTATATGAGGAGAAGTTCCCCGAATGTTATGTTAGCAGGTAATAGTTATTGATTAAAGAGTTGGATTTAGGGGGTGAAAGTCAATGCAAGGTGGCAGCTAATTGCGACTTCGGTGGCCGTTTAGCTCTTTCAGCATAAGGCGTCTGGCACTTTCTGCGCGGAGGCATTTGTGGGGGCATTCCAGTATTTCCTTGGATGGCTGTTTGGCGTCTTTTTTTTTACTAGTTTGTGCCTTGTACGTGTATGTTGGGTTTGTAATACGATATTATTAATTAATAAATTTATTTTAAAAAATTGATTTGAGTAAGTAATTATACACGAAAGAATAAGGTGCATGCAAGTTTTGGTGAATTATCAAGAACTGCATCATTTAATTTTGGAAGTGTTAATCTTTGTATCCGTCAATTTAACCCAATTTATATGCAATATATCTTTTGCATCTATTCGTCTATATGATGTGCAATTCAAGGCAAGAGTTTCGTGCTTTTCTATAACCTGGCATATCAAATTGAAGTGCATCAATCTCAACGGGTGTGAATGGTTAAATGCACCCTTACAGAAAACATATCATCTAGAGGGAGATAAAGATAACAATTTATAATAGGGTATTTAAGTCATTTAGAGGGGTATTTATGAAATTTAAAAAATACCTAAACTATTAAAACAAAGATCTGAAAAAACATCCTTGTGATTGACCAATACATATTTTAGAAACTTCTCATAAATATCGGAATGGTTTAATTTATTCTGTACAACTAATTTTTCTTTCGCAGAACGGACCATAGAAGACTACTCATATAATATTTTCTTATTTTGAATAAATAAATTACGAAAATTAATTCAAGCATATAATTGACGCTATTACTTTTCTGAATATCATAAAGTTGATCCTGAGGGATGTACCGTCAACCATATACAATAAAAAATAACCTTGTGCGTGTTTCAAGTTCTTCAAAAAAAAAATATTAGACACCAAGTACAGTATTCACCCAAGTTCTATATTCATGGGCAACTAAAAATTTATGGTGTTATTTGTACATTATGTTCCTTTACAAATTATAATTTAAGAAAATAATTTTTTTAGAACTCTTATGTGTAAAAAAAAGATCTCTTACGTGTAAAAGTAAATTTCACATATATAAAAAAAGAGATAGGGTCATAAAACTAAAGCCAAAATTTGTAAAGAGCCACAAAACCAATTGATCCTTCAATCATATTGTGGGGGATGTGTACAAATAGCCACTAATAGAAGTTGTCTTTATTTTAAAGCCAGTATTTTAAATGTATTTATTCTTTAGCCATTAGTTTAATGAACTTTTACCTGACTAGACGAAAATGCCCTTCAGCTATAACTTATACCTAAGCTTTTATTAACGATCAGCACAATTAACTTCAGCAGCAGCAATGCAATAGTATTCAACTTACCCGACTGTGATCGCGAATTGCAGAAGCTTCTCCCTCCGATTTCAAACCATACTATTCAACTTTCTCGTCCAAAAATCAACATAAATTTACAGTAAGTTATGATTTTGTGTGTTTCTGTTGATTTTTATTTCTTTACTATGAATTTGATGGTACAAATTAGATTTTTTTTTTTTGAATTTCTGGATTTATAAGCTTAAGAACATCGCATCCTGTAATAATTCGATAAAAATTGAGGACATAATGTTAAGGATCTGGTGTCCCCGTTTCAAATTGAATTGAAAACGTTAAGGACACAATGTCCTTAACTTTTTTGCTGTTATTCTGAATATTACGTAAATACTGTCATAGTTTTGAAAATTGTTTAAAAAAGTTAAGGACACTAGGTCCTGAAGTTTAATATTGAAATTGAAAACTTAAGGACACTAGGTCCTGAGCTTTGATTTTGAAGTTGAAAAGTTAAGGACACTAGGTCCTGAAGATTGATTTTCAACTTCATAAGTTAAGGACACTAGGTCCTGAAGTTTGAATTTCAAGTTCTAAATTTAAGGACACTTGGTCGTTAAATTTGATTTCCATGTTCAAAAGTTAAGGACACTAGGTCCTGAAGATTGATTTTCAACTTCAAAACTTAAGGAAACTAGGTCCTGAAGTTCGATTCTCATGTTCAAATTTAAGGACACTTGGTCCTTAACTTTGATTTTGAAGTTGAAAAGTTAAGGACACTAGGTCCTGAAGATTGATTTTCAACTTCAAAACTTAAGGAAACTAGGTCCTGAAGTTCGATTTTCATGTTCAAATTTAAGGACACTTGGTCCTTAACTTTGAATTTTAAGTTCAAAAGTTAAGGACACTTGGTCCTTAACTTTGATTTTGGAGTTGAAAAGTTAAGGACACTAGGTCCTGAAGTTTAATATTGAAATTGAAAACTTAAGGACACTAGGTCCCGAAGTTTGATTTTCAAGTTGAAAAGTTAAAGACACTTGGTCCTTAACTTTAAATTGCAAGTTCAAACTTACAGTACCTATTCTTAAATATACAAGGATTGCTCTTGACTTGCAGGATGGAAACAATATGCATTATAGTTGCATTTAATGGTAGATGGACTGAAGACTATAAGTATCTTGATCATCAAACAAANACAAGTTTGAAGCAATGATATGGTTTGATATCAACCTGGGAACAAGCAAGGGAATGCTTGTATCCAAATATTTATATCTTGACACATGTATAGAGTTACTAAAAACTCATTCACTCTTCAAGGGCTGTCGTTTCATTGTTGATATTTCAGAAAGAGATTTTGGATCAACAAGCACCCTTGAAAATGTCAACAGAGAAACTGAACATGACAATCAAAACAATGCCAACAAATAAAGGAAATAGATATGGTTGAAGCTCAACCAATAACTGAAGAGTTGCTTCAAACATTTGATTCTAT
>ML309953.1:4268-20631 GCA_005239505.1 Nicotiana paniculata | reverse complement strand
TACATACATACATACATATGATATACCACTTGTGACTTAAATTGTTAAATTGATTTAAGGACGTAAATTTTTAAATGATTTCATGGATAAGGACTTGACAGATATTTGAGGAAAGATGAAGAAGAAAGTACTTATTTACTTATTTTCAAAAATTACTCGGATTTCAGTGCCTTATATTTATATTTGCTTCTTAACTGCCTTCACATGCCTACTGAATTCATCATATTCTGTCATACTTGTACTGTTGGACCTTAGTGAGTGTCAAGTCGACCTCTCATCACTACTTCTTCGAGATTAGACGGGATACTCACTGGGTACATATATGTTTATGTACTCATACTACACTTGTTGTGCATTTTGTTGCACATGTACCTTTATAGTACAGTGGTTGAATTGGAGACTCATATGGGCTGCATTCATCCGGAGGCGTTCCGCAGCTGACAGAGTCCCCCTTCTATGTATTTACATTTTATTTTTATAGTCTTTGTCCAATTGGTCTCTCGGACAAGCGTTGTATAATTGTATAAATTCTTAGAAGTTGCTCATGTACTTGTGTTACCAGGTGCTGGGGGCGTGATGAGGTCTATCTTATTAAACTAAATTGATTTCCTATCGTGTTTAATTCACGAAAGTTTATTCATTTTGATTATGAAATGTGGAAAAAGGCAACGATTTCGAAGATGTTAAACAGAAAAGTATCTCAACTTATTGAGGGGTGGCTTGCTTGACAGTGGTGTCCGGCGCCATCACGACCTATAGATTTTGGGTCGTGACATTGTATTATTTTAAAATTTAGTCAGTATTATTTAAATTAATTTTCTTTTGCATGAAGATATAGGCATATCTAACCCTAATCGAAGTGGATCAGTTGGAATTCAAACACCATATGTGCACTTAGACAAGTAGTTATTTTCTGCAATTCGATTACAAGTTGTTTTATTTTACATTATGTGTGTTTTGTATCAGTTGTTTTTATGTATATATTTTCCTTGATTTTGCGATATCATTTGATGCATCACAACTTCTTCCAATTCCTTATAGAAGGAAGATTTCCATGTCTCCTAATGTTATGAGCGACACCGATGATATCCTCAATTTCAACATATGTTCATTTTCACTTAGAAGTACAGAAGGGACTCGTTCTGAAGGCAATTCTACTACTGTTGTTGTTCGTGAAGAGAGACAAGAAGATTGTGAACAACAGTGAGTTGTTGAAGGATCTGCCACCATGCTGTGGAATTTTCCCCTGCTGCTGAACAACATCAGTTAGCTGTGACGGACCATCAGAGAGTTGGTTAAGTTGGTTGTACCATGGCTGCGGAATCTTCCCCTGCTGCTGAAATGCAGCAGCTAGTTGTGAGGGAACAACAAGAAGAGCAACCAAAAAGAAATGCAGTTAAAAAAGAGAAAATGATTCGTATGGAAAGTTCCTTATGTTGTTCCTAAAAAAAAGCGAAGGGGGCAAGATTGGAAAGAAAGAAAGTATAGACGAAGGTGTCCCTTCCATTATGTTAATCGAGACAATGGATCTATCGGAAGATTTAATGACTGGTTAAAGAAGGATGATGCTGAATATAATTCTAATCCGTTCAGATTAGCTAGAACGCCCATTCCAAAGTCATTCTTTACCGAGCTTGTATATCCTAAATCTGATCTTTCGGATGAAGTAACTTATTAAGTTTGTTTTTTGATTTAGTTTTCAACTGTATTTTTCAAAATCTCAAGTTATTTTTATAGTATAGAAAGCAGAACATAACTTCAACTTATTTTTTTTTGTATAGAAAGCAGGACATAACTTAAGCATATTTTTAGTGCTGAAGTTTAGCAATTAAAACTAAAACTTCAGCTTGTTTATGAATGCTGAAGTTTTGGAAAATGAGCTAAACAACTTCAGCTTTTATGCTGAAGTTTTGACATGCAGTCTCTAGTTTTTTTTCTAAACTTTTTAAATCATACATGCTGCAGCTTTTTAAGATTATTTCCTAACACTTCAAACTCAAGATGCTTAAGTTTTCAAAATTTCATACTTTTTATGCTGAATTTTTGTCATGCAGTGTTGTAGTGCATTTTTTTTTAAATTTCATTCTTATGCATGGTGAAGTTTATTATTTCATATATTTTATTTTGTTGTTGTTCAATTGCAACATATTGAAGTGGTCATATATTTCTTGCGGAAAAAATAATGCTATCACCTTCCAAATTATCCAAAAGCAAGATGTGCAATAACATATTTACTTTTTGATCAGTATATGACCAAGCTAGGTACTGTTCATCCTACAAACGATGAAAAGAAAAAAAATTTAAAAATAAGGGAAAAGGAAAAAAGGAAATTAAAGAGAAAGAGGACATCCAAAAATGTCACGACCCAAATTCCAAACCTAGAGATCGTGATGGCGCCTAACATCACACTTGCTAGGCAAGCCAATGTTAGTTACCGAATTACTAATTTCTTTGATTATTTACTTCAGCATGCATAAATAAATTTAAAGTGATCTTAACTAAAACAGTTCCCAGCAACATTAAAATAAATAATAATACTAACTAAATTAAATCAATCGAACCGCGAACTACTTATATAAATAATACCAAAAACTACCCAGGGTCTGGTGTCACAAATTCCCGAACTGCTAAAGAATACTACAAATAATGTCTGAAAGAAACAGTGTACTGTTCTGAATGATATAAAACAGTATAAGCAAAAATATGAGAAGACTCTCGGATATCTGCGAACGCCGGCAGATGTACCTCGTGTCTCCAAACAAAATCAGGTGGCCGTCCTAGAATCCTCTACTGCTGAATAATACCTGGATCTGTGGAAAAAGAGCACAAAGTGTAATATCAGTACAACCGACCCCATGTACTGAGTAAGTGTCGAGCCTAACCTCGGCGAAATAGTGACGAGGCTAAGTCGGGCTTCAACATTTTAATCTTGAACCACAATAAGTAAGGAGTAAAGAAAAGTCTAAACAAATAGATAAGTAGGTGTTGCAACCAAACAAAATAAAATAACTCAACTATAACCAATTCTCAAATATCTCTTCAGAGTTCCAAACTTTAACTTTAAATAAATAAAAATATAGTACTAAAATATTTATAGAGTAGTAAAATAAACATTTTAGCTTTTCAAAACTTTGATTCTCTTTTTCTTGAAAAATCAGTAAAATATAAATGTAAATATCCTCCCTTATCACTCCTTGTTGCGGCGTGCAACCCGCTCCCACCTGTCCTCCCTTATTGCTTCTCCCGAAAATATCTCCCTTATTACTCTTGTTGCAGTGTGCAACTCGATCCCACCTGTCCTCCCTTATCACTCCTTGTTGCAGCGTGCAACCCGCTCCCACTAGACATATTATATCAATTTATTCAAAATTTCATAAATCGGGCCAAGCCTTTCACAATACTTTTGTTTCAACAAATATAAATAATAAACTGAAATTTTTCTCAAGACTTCATCACTAATCTTTCAACCATGAAACCAACAAGAATATCAAATTATACATTTATTCCATAAAACAATACCAAATCTATCAGCCATATTTATATCACGAGGGAACCTTCTCAAACAACCAATACTCTTTCCAAACGGTCACAACAATAACTAACAGCAATTCAACAAGGCCAAATAGTCATAGAGACAATAATGAATATGTAACAGTTAAGACAACCATCAAATAAGTGGGGAACGGGAAAGGGGATCATATTTAGCAAACCCTTTGGGTGGTGCATAGATACTCGTCACCACACCTATACACCACGCCCATGCAATTTACATAACAACCAAGTGGGGAATCCTATTCCCTCAAGCTAAAGTTAGGCCAAACACTTACCTCAATTCCGCAGGCCTCTCACTGCTCAATTATTGCTTCTCCCTTTGAATTCACCTCTAAATTGCTCGAATCTAATCAAAATTAACTCAATATCATTAGCTAATGCTAAAGCAACTAACTTTATTGAAAATATAATTTTTTCCTAAGTTTTTCTGAAGAAAAGTGAAAATCCGACCCTGGGCCCGCTTGGTCTAAACTCGGAGTTCTGACCAAATTACGTTTACCCATTCACCCACGAACCCAAATATGCTATTAGTTTTGAAATCCGAGATTAATTTGATATAAAAATTTAATTTTTACAAAACTCTTTAATTCTACCCAAAACATATATTTTTACCATGAAAATTCTTTGTTTTTGCTTTAAAAGTGATGCAAAATAGTAAGGAATTGAAAGAGCAAAGTTTGGAATTGATTACCTATGAATTGGGGATGAAAATTGTTGAAGAAAACTCATTTTTAGGGGTGGAACTTCGAAAAATTGGAGAAGAAAGGGTTCTGTCTGGTTTTTAATTCGTTTTTATAACACTGAACAGCGGTTCATCGCGATCGCGGGCCCAAGGCTGCGATCGCACTGCTCCTCATTCCAGACCTACACGATCGCGAGTCCAAGGCTGCGATCTCGTTGCCTAACGACTACCCACCCCCCATCCTGACCTCACTGATGAGATCACGTAGGGTAACCTTCCCCCTTCTCTTCGATCGCGACTCCAGTTATGCGATTGCGTATAACAAAAAATCAGGGCCCCCACCTTTGCTTTATACGATTGCGGAACTCCCTATGCGATTGCATAGAACAAAATACCTGGGCACCAACAATTGAAAAACCAGCAGCTTTTTAACAAGTTCAAACCTCTTGTGGCCTATCAGAAACTCACCCGAGCCCTCGGGGCTCAAAACAAATCACGCACGCAAGTCCAAAAATATCATACGGACTTGCTCGTGCAATAAATCATCAAAATAACATGTAAATCTATGAATTAAACCCCAAAACTCATAATTTTCATCAAAACTCTTAAAATTCATAATTTCTCAACCGGATGTCCGAATCACGTCAAACGAACTTCGTTTTTCACCAAATTTCACAGTCAACCTTTTAATATCATAAGAAAGTTGTACCGGGCTCTGGAACAAAAATAAAAACCTTCTACTAATGGTTTTAAATATTATTTCTTTTCTTTAATTCATAAACATTTCAGCAAAATAATTTCTTTCAGAAATTGATTTCTAAGGCTTGGGACCTCGGAATTCATTTCCGGGCATACGCCCGAGTCCCATATTTTACTACGGACCTCCCGGGATTGTCGGAACACAGATCCGGGTCCGTTTACTCAAGATGTTGACCAAAGTCAACTTTAACCAAATTTAAATTCTAAAAATCACTATTTCTCATATTTTCACATAAAAGCTTTCCGGTTTCACGCCTGGACTGCGCACGCAAATTGAGGTATTTGTTTTTAGTCTTTTTATGGATATTAAGCATGGAACGAATTCTAATTTTATAAAATGACCCCTTGGGTCATCACAATCTTCACCTCTAAAACATACGTTCGTCCTCGAACGGACATAGAAAATTACCTGAAGTGGCGAACAGGTGTGGGTATCTACCCTGCATGTCCGACTCGACCGAGCTGAAATCTAACACGTGGGACAGGTCACCATGATATTTTTGGAGTATAGACACATGGAATACCAGATGAACTGAGGATAACCCTGGAGGCAATGCAAGTTTGTAAGCTACCTCCCCCACCTTATCAAGGATCTCAAGCCCGATATACCTAGGGATAAACTTACCCTTCTTCCCAAATCTCATAACACCCTTCATGGGCGACACACAAAGCAATACTCTCTCTCAAACCATGAATGCTACATCACGAACCTTACGATCGACATAACTTTTTTTCCTAGACTGAGCTGCACGAAGTCTCTCCTGAATAATCTTGACCTTATCTAAGGCCTCCTGAACCAAGTCGGTACCCAACAACCAAGCCTCTCCTGGCTCGAACCATCCAACTGGCGATCTGCACCGTCTACCATATAACGCCTCATAAGGAGCCATCTAAATGCTCGACTGATAAATATTATTATAAGCAAACTCCACTAACGGCAAGAACTGATCCCATGAACCCCCAAAATCAATAACACAAGCGCAAAACATGTCCTCCAATAATTGAATGGTGCGCTCGGACTGCCCGTCAGTCTGAGGGTGAAATGATGTACTCAACTCCACTCGGGTACCCAACTCTCGCTGAACTACCCTCCAAAAGTGCGAAGTAAACTGCGTACCCCGATCAGAAATGATAGACACGGGAACCTCATGAAGGCGAACAATCTCCCGAATATATAACTCAGCCAACCGCTTTGAAGTATAGGTACTAGCCACTGGAATGAAGTGTGCTGATTTAGTCAGCCTATCCACAATAACCCAAACAACATCGAACTTCCTCTGAGTCCGTGGGAGCCCAACAACGAAGTCCATAGTGATATGCTCCCACTTCTACTCAGGAATCTCTATCTGGTGAAGCAAACCACCAGGTCTCTGATGCTCATATTTTACCTGCTGACAATTTAAGCAACGAGCCACATAAGCCACAATGTCCTTCTTCATCCTTCTCCACCAATAATGCTATTTCAAATCTTGGTACATTTTTGTTGCACCTGGGTGGATAGAATGCTTGGAGCTGTGGGCCTCCTCAAGGATCAATTCACGGAGGCCATCAACATTAGGCACACACAACCTACTCTGCATCCTCAGAACGCCATCATCCCCAACTATAACCTGTTTGGCATCACCGTGCCGAACCGTGTCCCTAAGGACCGCCAAATATGGGTCATCATCCTGCCGCTCTCGGATACGATCAATTAGAGAAGACCGAGCGACAGTATAAGCTAAGACACTGTTGGGCGAAATACCAAACCTCATGAAATGATTAGCCAAAGTCTGAATGTCTGAAGCCAACGGTCTAATACCAACTGGGATATACACAAGACTGCCCATTCTTACCGCCTTTCTACTCAATGCATCGGCCACCACATTGGCCTTCGCCGGGTGATACAATATAGTGACATCATAATCCTTTAACAAATCTAACCACCTCCGATGCCTCAAATTTAGAACTTTCTGCTTGAATAAGTACTGGCGGCTGTGATGGTCAGTAAAAATCTCACACGGCACGCCATAAAGATAATGCCTCCAAATTTTTAAAGCATGAACAATATCCACCAACTCAAAATCATGAACAGGGTAATTCTTCTCATGGATTTTCAGCTGAAGAGACGCATACGCAATCACCTCATCATCCTGCATCAACACTGCTCCAAGTCCAACTCTAGAAGCATCACAATACACCGTGAAAGAACCTGAATCTGATGGTAACACCAACACCGGTGCTGAAGTCAAGGCTGTCTTGAGCTTCTGAAAGCTCGCCTCACACTAATATGACCATGTAAATGGGACACCTTTCTGAGTCAACTTAGTCATTAGGCCTGCTATGGATGAAAACCCCTCCACAAAACGACGGTAGTAGCTGGCCAAACCCAAGAAAATCCTAATCTCCGTGATTGTGGTGGGTCTAGACCAGTTCTTGACTGCCTCTATCTTTTTAGGATCAACCTGAATACCCTCGGCCGATACAATATGACCCAAAAAGGCTACGGAATCTAACCAGAACTCACATTTAGAAAACTTAGCATACAACTGATTATCCCTCAAAGTATAGAGTGCTATACGGAGATGCTGCTCATGCTCTTCCCGGCTGCGGGAGTAAATAAGAATGTCATTAATGAACACGATCACAAAAGAGTCCAGATGTGGCTTGAAAACCCGATTCATTAAGACTATAAAGGCCGCTGGAGCATTAGTCAGCCCAAAAGACATAACCTAAATTCATAGTGCCCATACCTCGTACGAAAGGCTGTTTTAGGAATATCGGACGTCCTAATCTTCAGTTGATGGTATCCTGACCTCAAATCAATTTTCGAAAACACTCTATCACCCTGAAGTTGATCAAATAGGTTATCAATCCTCGACAATGGATATTTATTCTTGATAGTAACTTTATTCAATTGCCTGTAGTCTATGCACATTCTCATTGACCCATCTTTCTTCTTTACGAACAAAATCGGTGCACCCCAAGACGAGACAATGGGTCTGATAAAACCCTTATCTAACAAGTCTTGCAACTATTCTTTCAACTCTTTCAATTCTGGTAGGGCCATCCGATACGGAGGAATAGAAATGGGCTGAGTGCCCGTAGCCACATCAATACAGAAATCAATATCTCTATCGGGCGGCATACCCGGCAGGTCTGCACGAAATACCTCAGGAAACTCACGCACGATAGGAGCTGACTCTATAGAAGATACCTCAGCATCAGGATCATGAGTATGAGCCAAATAAGCCAAACACCCTTTCTCCACCATGCGACGAGCCTTAGCATATGAAATTACCCGATTGGGACAACGACTAAGAGTCTCTTTCCATTCTAATCGAGGCAATCCCGATAAAGCTAGAGTAAATGTCTTGGCATGACAGTCTAAAATGGCATAATAGGGTGACAACCAATCCATGCCCAATATAATATCAAAGTCAACCATGTCTAGAAGTAAAAGATCAACACTAGTTTCGAGACCTTTAATAACTACCACGCACGAACGATATACTCGATCTACCACAATATCATCCCCCATTGGTGTAGACACATAAACATGAACACTCAAAGGATCACGGGGCACATTCAAATACGAGGCAAAATAGGATGAAACATACGAATAAGTAGACCCCGGATCAAACAAAACGGAAGCAGCTCTATCACAAACTGAGATGATACCTGTAATAAAAGCGTCGGAGGATTATGCCTCAGGTCTAGTTGGAAAAGCATATAGTCGGGGCGGAGCCCCACCACCCTGAACCACACCTCTGGGAGAACCTCTACCTCTAGTAGGCTGACCTCCACCTCTAGCTATCTATCCTCCACCTCTAACATTCTGGCCTCTACCTCTAACTACCTGACCCCTAACCCTTGCTGGCTGGGCAGGTGGTACTGCAGCTGGTGCCAGAACTATGGCACGAGAACCCTGGTACTGATGCTGACTACTCAAAAATTTTAGACAAACTCTCCGAACATGCCCATATTCACCACACTCAAAACATCCTTCCTGATATGAGGACTGAACCTAACGAACTGGCTGACCACGATAATAACTCTGCAGAGGAGGTGCTCTAATAGGAGCTGAAGGAGCACTGTAGAATGGCTGAGCAGAAGGAGGTGCATAATAACCACGACCCCCTGAAGTACCATGTGAAACCTCTAGTGCTAAATGGAATGGCTTGGCTGAATGACCTCTGCTAAATGAAGTCCCGCCTCCAGATAAGGCACCACTGAAACCACCGGAATGGCGAGGTATCTTTCTGACCCCTGACCTCCCATCCCAAGAACTGACTCAACCATCCTAGCTATATTAGCTGCATCCTGAAGAGAAACATCGGATCCTGTCTCCTTGGCCACCTGCAACCTGATGGGCTTAGCAAGGCCATCAATAAACCGTTTGACCCTCTCCCTGTCTGTGGGCAATATAAGCATATCATGTCTAGCCAAATCCACAAAACGAGTCTCATACTGAGTCACAGTGATGCTACCCTACTGTAGTCGCTCAAACTGACGACGCTTATCCTCTCGAGTAGTGACAGGTAAGAACTTCTCCAAAAAGAGATAGGAAAAATGATCCCAAGTAAGAGCTGGTGATCCGGCTAGCTTAGTCAACAAATAATCCCTCCACTATTGCTTGGCCGAACCAGTCATCTGAAAAGCTGCGAAGTCGACTCCATTGGTCTCCAGAATACCCATATTACTCAACACCTCATGACACCTATCCAGATATTCATGTGGATCCTCTGAAGTAGCACTGCTAAAATGGAAAGGAAATAGCTTAATAAACCTGTCAAGTCTCCATAAAGCATCTAATGACATGGCTGCCCCATTAGCGGGCAGCACTCCTGCAACTGGCTGAATTACCCCAATGGGATTGATCACCAGAGTCTGAACCTGAGGAGTAGTCTGAACTGGAGTGTGGGTAGCAGGAGTCGGGACCCCTCCTCCAGCCTGAGATACGGTTGCTACAACAGGAAAAGTGCCAGTCTGGGACACACTCTCCATAAGGCCCACTAAACGTGTCACGACCCAAATCCTAATTCAGGTCGCGATGGCACCCAACGATAGGGTTAGGCAAGCCAGCGTAAATTCCGCTACGTGTTACCCTTACCAATTGATTACATATTTCATCTTTTACCAATTTTAAGCAAGTTTAAAGTAATATCTGAATATGATAAATCGGCGGTAAGTGATATAACTGAAAAGATACGTGGTCCAAAAGACGAGCACACATGTATACAGCCCAAAAAACCCCAAAATAACCACTACGTGTGTGTTAGGAACTAGTGTCACGAGTGTCACGGGCATACTAACTGAATATAAAAAAGACAATATATACAATCCCACTGCCCAAATGAAAAAGATGGAAAAATAACATAGGAAAACTCCATGGTGCTGTTAGAGATCGTGAAGAGGAGCAGCTCACCGTGAAGTCAATCAGCTCTAATCAGTACCTAGCTCCGGTGTGATACTCGGGTACACCAACCCCAGAACCTATACAGTTAAGTATAGAAGTGCAGCGTGAGTACATAAATAAATATGTACCCAGTGAGTATCCCGTATAAACTCAAAGAAGTAGTGACTAGAAGTCGACTAGACACTCACTAAGGTCCAATAATATAATATATGACAGGATATGACAGAAAACAGTAGGCTGACAAAACAGTAAACAACAAGTGCATATCACAAGAAGTACTCCAGGCAATAACTGAAAATGAACAACAATGTACTTTATTCCCCTCTTATCAAATACCTGACCGTCTGACTATAAGTGACCCTGGACAACTGGTCATACATATACAAGGACAAGACAACCGGACGGAGTCATAAGGTGGTATAATAAGACTGAATGGTCATAAGTTCACCCATGGTCGCTAATCATACTTGCGACCCGTGTGCTGACTCGATAATAAGCTAACCCACGATTGTGAATCATACCTGCGCCTCGTGTGCTGACTCTATCATATGATATAATAATAAGCTCACCCACGATTGCAGATCGTACTTGCGACTCGTCTGCTGACTGGATACTAAGCTAACCCACGATCGCAAATCATACCTACGACTTGTGTGCTGACTCGATAAACTGATATAACATACATATGTACCAAACAACAGTGAACTCCGTAGGACTACGCCAATGCCATGGATAAATCAACAGGGGCTTAAATCGTAATGTTCCACATTTTCGTATCAATCCAATAGTAACATATAACTCCCAATATGTCTAAATACAGATAGAGCACATAAAGTCATGCTTGTGAATCCTAAACTACCCGACATAGCATAATAGTCACCACGTAGGACTCTCGTCACTTGGTATGTACGTAGCCCCCACAACAAGTAAACACAGCAACGCAGAATACCTATGGGGAAAATTCCCTCTTACAAGGTTGGAAAGGAGACTCACCTCGTGTCGAAACCACCCCTCGGATCAAGGATGTGCCCGAAACTCCGAACTCTACTCCCGAGGCCTCGCAACTAGCCAAATATAGTATAATTACATCAATTCAAGCTTAACGGAGGGAAATTATCCTATTTGATTCAATATTCATCATTCTTGAAGAATTACTAAATTTCAACCCCGAGCCCGCACGCTCGAATTCCGAAAATTTACGAAGGAATCACTCACCCGCAACCTAAGGATCAAAATTATGTGATTTCTAGTTGAATTCATAGCAAAAATTGAGTAATTCACCAAATTTCCAAGAAACGTAAGTTACTACCCTAAATCCTAATTTTCCTATGATTTAGTAGTTAATTCTATTGACAATTCATGAATTAAACTAGTAAAATATAGTGGAATTACTTACCTCTACTGAAGATAGGTCGTGGGTCAGTTCCTCAAGCTCCCAAGCTCTCTAATGGAGGTTTAGAATGAATAAGGATGAAGAAAATCCGAGTTTGGACACTTATATACTGCCTGGCCAACAGGGATTTCCGCACCTGCGGCTTTTGGACCGCACTTGCGGTCCCGCACCGGCGAGCAATGGGCTCGCACCTGCAGAAAATGGCAAGGGGGACAGGGGTCGCACCAGCGGAGCTGGAGACCGCACGGAAATGGATCCGCACCTGCGACAGCTGCACCAACAGTTGTTTTAGCTGGTTTTTGGCCTCGTGTGGTGTCCGGGAGGCACCTGGGCCCACCCGAGCCCCCGTCCAATATACCAACAATTCCTAAATCATAAAGCAGACTCGCTCGAGCCCTCAAAACACTAAAAAAAAACACTAAAACTCAAAATCACACCCCAAAACCCCTGAATTCATAACTTAAGACTTTGAAATTCTTGATTTCTATAACGATGCGTCGAACCAACCTACACTACTCGGAATGACCTCAAATTTTGCAGACAAGTTATAAATGACATAACAGAACTATTTCCGGTCTCGGAATTCCATTCGGACCTCGATAACACAAAATCACGTTCCAAACCAAATTTCAAATTTAAGGAAATCCTGATTTCCTTATTGGGTGCCGAAATGCTCTCGGGTCATCGAAAACCCGTTTCGAACACACGGTCAAGTCCGAAATCATCATACGAAGCTACTGACACTGTCGGAACTCGATTCCGAGGTCGTTTGCTCAAAATATTGACTGAAGTCAAACTTGGACAAATAGGCCAACCTTAAGGAACCAAGTGCTCCTATAGCACTCTAAACACTTCCAAATCCCGAACTACCCATCCCCGCAGGTCATAAATCACGAGAAGCCGCTATGGGAAGTTTCATTTAAGGGAACGGGATCCTAATACGCAAAACAACCCGTCGGGTCGTTACCAAACGAACCAAAGCATTCTGAAGAACTGGGGTAGCAATAAACCCCTCGGGAACCTGAGCTGGTCCCACTGGAACAGTATGAGCCGAAACCCCCTCATCAATTTCAATCTGGGGTTCAGAAGCTGTGGCTTCTGCTTGAGCAACAGGCTGAGTCCTGCCCCTGCCTGGGCCTCTGCCCCTAGTAGGAGCTGCGGTTGCTGGAGGTCCGAAATTCTGGTCAGCGGAAGATGAAGCACGTATTCTCGCCATCTGCGAGAGAGTAGAAGAATACAAATCAGCATCTGAGATACAAGAATCGCACGATAGAATAGAAATAAAATGGAGTTGTTTCCTAACTCAATAGCCTCTGAGAGATAAGTACAGACGTCTCTGTACCGATCCTTCAGAATCTACTAAGCTTGTTCGTGGATTGTGAGACCTAAGTAAACCTAGGGCTCTGATACCAACTTGTCACGACCCAAATTCCCAACCTAGAGATCGTGATGGCGCCTAACATCACACTTTCTAGGCAAGCCAATGTTAGTTACCGAATTACTAATTTCCTTGATTATTTACTTCAGCATGCATAAATAAATTTAAAGTGATCTTAAATAAAACAGTTCCCAGCAACATTAAAATAAATAATAATACTAACTAAATTAAATCAATCAAACCGCGAACTACTTATATAAATAATACCAAAAACTACCCCAGGATCTGGTGTCACAAATTCACGAACTGCTAAAGAATACTACAAATAATGTCTGAAAGAAATAGTGTACTGTTTTGAATGATATAAAACAGTATAAACAAAAATATGAGAAGACTCTCGGATATCTGCGAACGCCGGCAGATGTACCTCATGCCTCCAAACAAAATCAGGTGGCCGTCCTAGAAGTCTCTACTGCTGAATAGTACCCAGATCTGTGCAAAAAGAGCACAGAGTGTAGTATCAGTACAACTGACCCCATTTACTGAGTAAGTGCCTAGCCTAACCTTGGCGAAGTAGTGACGAGGCTAAGTCGGGCTTCAACATTTTAATCTTGAACCACAATAAGTAAGGAGAAAGGATAAGTCTAAACAAATAGATAATTAAGTGTTGAGACCAAACAAAATAAAATAACTCAACTATAACCAATTCTCAAATATCTTTTCAGAGTTCCAATATTTAACTTTAAATAAATAAAAATATAGTACTAAAATATTTATGGAGTAGTAAAATAAACATTTTAGCTTTTCAAAACATTGATTCTCTTTTTTCTTGAAAAATCAGTAAAATATAAATGTAAATATCCTCCCTTATGACTCCTTGATGCGGCGTGCAACCCGCTCCCACCTTCCCTCCCTCATTTCTCCTCCCGAAAATATCTCCCTTATTACTCTTGTTGAGGCGTGCAACCCGATCCCACCTGTCCTCCCTTATCACTCCTTGTTGCGGCGTGCAACCCGCTCCCACCAGACATATCATATCAATTTATTCAAAATTTCATAAATCGGGCCAAGCCTTTCACAATACTTTTGTTTCAACAAATATAAATAATAAACTGAAATTTTTCTCAAGAATTCATCACTAATCGGTCAACCATAAAACCAACAAGAATATCAAAATATATACATTTATTCCATAAAACAATACCAAACATATCAGCCATATTTATATCACGAGGGAACCAATTCAAACAAACAATACTCTTTCCAAACGGTCTAAAAAATAACTAACAACAATTCAACAAGGCTAAATAGTCATAGAGACAATAATGAACATGTAACCATTAAGACAACAGTCAAATAAGTGGGGAACGGGAAAGGGGATCATATTTAGCAAACACTTTAGGTGGTGCATAGATACTCGTCACCACACCTATACACCACGCCCATGTAATTCACATAACAACCAAGTGGGGAGTCCTATTCCCTCAAGCTAAAGTTAGCCCAAACACTTACCTCAATTCTGCAGGCCACTCACTGCTCAATTATTGCTTTTCCCTTTGAATTCACCTCTAAATTGCTCGAATCTAATCAAAATTAAGTCAATATAATTAGCTAATGCTAAAGGAACTAACTTTATTGAAAATATAATTTTTTTCCTAAGTTTTTCTCAAGAAAAGTGAAAATTCGACCCCGGGCCCGCTTGGTCTAAACTTGGGGTTCGGACCAAATTACGTTTACTCATTCACCCCACGAACCAAAATATGCTATTAGTTTTGATATCCGAGTTTAATTTGATATAAAATTTCTATTTTTACAAAACTCTTTAATTCTACCCAAAACCTATATTTTTACCATGAAAATTCTTTGTTTTTGCTTTAAAAGTGATGCAAAATAGTAAGGAATTGAAAGAGCAAAGTTTGGAATTGATTAACTATAAATTAGGGATGAAGATTGTTGAAGAAAACTCGTTTTAGGGGTGGAACTTCGAAAAATTGGAGTAGAAAGGGTTCTGTTTGGTTTTTAATTTGTTTTTATAATACAGAACAGGGGTTCATCGCGATCGCGGGCCCAGGGCTGCGATCGCACTGCTCCGCATTCCAGGCCTACGTGATCGCGAGTCCAAGGCTGCGATTCCATTGCCTAACGACTACCCAGCCCCCAGCCCGACCTAACTCTATGCGTTCGCGACCTCACTGATGCGATCGCGTAGGGTAACCTTCCCCCTTCTCTGCGATCGCGGCTCCAGTTATGCGATCGCGTATAACAAAATATCAAGGCCCCCACCTTTACTCTATGCGATCGCGGAACTCCCTATGCGATCACATAGAAAAAAATGCCCGGGCACCAGCAATTGAAAAACCAGCAGCTTTTTAACAAGTTCAAACCTCTCGTGGCCTATCCGAAACTCACCCGAGCCTTCGGGGATCAAAACAAATCATGCACGCAAGTCCAAAAACATCATATAGACTTGCTCGTGCGACAAAATCATGAAAATAACATGTAAACCTATGAATTAAACCCCAAAACTCATCATTTTCATCAAAACTCTTAAGATTAATAATTTCTCAACCGGATGTCCGAATCACGTCAAACGAATTCCGTTTTCACCAAATTTCACAGTCAACCTTTTAATATCATAACAAAGCGGTACAGGGATCTGAAACCAAAATACAAACCCGCTACTAAAGGTTTTAAATATTATCTCTTTTCTTTAATTCATCAACATTTCAGCAAAACAATTTCTTTCAAAAATTGATTTCTTAGGATTGAAACCTCGGAATTCATTTTCGGGCATACGCCCGAGTCCCATATTTTACTGCGAACCTCCTGGGATTGTCTAAACACAGATACGGGTCCGTTTACTCAAGATGTTGACCAAAGTTAACTTTTACCAAATTTAAATTCTAAAAATTACTATTTCTCATATTTTCACATAAAAGCTTTTCGGTTTCACGCCCGGACTGTGCACGCAAATCGAGGTACTTAATTCTTAGATGCATACAATTTAAGCATGTCTTTGCCAACATTTTCTTGTTTTCTCTTATGAAAGAAGACATCATTTTCTAAAAAAATCATTGTGATCATGGAAAGTGAAAGCAAGATAGAAATTATGAAAGTCCAGAAGGGCAAGTAGGACATGACTATGGAGAATATAAAGAGACTTTGTGTGAATTTCTTTGAATAGAGAATAACCTGTAACTG
>ML309950.1:0-11861 GCA_005239505.1 Nicotiana paniculata | reverse complement strand
AAAGAGCTCTATCACAATTGACTTTAAAGCAGTCATTCGAGGCAAAAGGGAAACTATAGCTTATCGCTAATCGCTTATACCCGTCCGTCCTGATAGTGAGCTCCTCTCCTTACAGTCAAGTGGCTTTTTCGAAAGGCTAGAAACTTATACGTATATAGATATAGTGCGTGTGCGTGCGGGGTGTAGGTATACCACTTACGAGAAAGAACCCCAAGTCAGTAAAGTAGTTAACCAAACACAAGTAAGAAGTTCGTCAGTCCTTCCTCCGATGCCTCCCGTTCATTCTTCTTCATTTCATCATTTTGTTGTGTTGTTCTGTTCATAGGTCCCAAGCCCTTCTTAGAAATCCCTCTTCCCTCTCCTTAAGTTAAGAAAAAAGAATGTTGCTTGATTGAACGAACATTGTAACAACCTTTCTAACAGACACCCCAATCATAATTNCATAATAACTGGCGGGTTTCATTAATGAAAAGAAAAGCGGAGGCCCGCCATCTGCTAGCATTGTGGTTTTCCATCGATTCTTTATCAATGGCCCACCCTTTCTTTGAACCTTCTCAATGATCGAACTTAAAGATATGAACTGAGTTCCATTTGATGAGTAACTGAGAACAAAGGAGAGGGATATGAAAAGAATGAATTAATGAAAGAGGAAGTCATTGCTAGTAGTAACGACTTGTCACGATCCATTGGTTCATATGGAATCCATGTCCTAGGTGTATCAAAAAACATTCTTTCGCTAAGCATATATAATAAAATAGAGTGAAAAGGTCCACCCCAAAACCAAGGGGGTACTAACTAACAACTGAGTCCTCTCCGAACCGCAGGAGATAGTTGCCCATCATACGGCTCACCAACTTCACTTGCCTCTATGGGAGGCTCATATCTTTTCTTATCCGATGAGGGTTTTTAAGTGGTCTCCTTACTTTAGAGCTAACGTATAATCATCAATAGTTCCAGTCTGGATTTCTCTACAAATTGATCGCTGAGAAAAAATATCATAGCCTCCTTGAGTCAATAAGAATAGCAGAATTCCGCTTTAAAAAAACCTTACCTTAAATGTACTGGCTGTCTGAGGACAGGTTAAGGCAGGGCCTGCTGGGCTTGCTTCTCATGAGATTGGGTGAGGGAATCAGAAAGGGTCTCAAAAACCGGGCGGGCGGGCTTTTGGGCACACGGAAAAATGGAAGTGGGTGGAGAGTGCTTCTCAGCTAGAGTTGGGGGTGGGGTCGCTATAGTGGCTAGGGTAAGTCTTCCTACACGGCTGGACGCCCGGTTCTAGACAAAGCTGCAGGGGTTACCACCACATCCTTTCCCGATAGACTTGAAGTTCTTCATAGGCAGGCGGGGTAGAAAATCTTCTCTCAAAAAGAGACAGACCATAGATGACAGAGGAAGGTATTCGGTTCAAAAAAGATACGGCAGTCAGAACAGCTTCAGTCCAAAATTGACTAAGGACAGAAACAAGCTACAAGCCTTAGCATCCGCTGTCCTGCGGACCTTATGTAAAAAAAAAGCAGCGAAGAAAACAAGACACTAAGTTGTTGCGCTAACTCGCTAGCGCTAGCGCACTACGGCTTTTCAGCCTCCTACAGGTCCCTTCATTCCCTCCGCCTTACACGGACTTAAAAGAGTACCTAAGGCAGATTAATGGTTTATTTTCAAAAGGGATTTTATTTACCGTAGCTTTTAGACAGCTAACAGCTAAGCCACTAATCATACAGCTAATAAAATAAAGTCGGTCACTACTGAGACAACTCATAAAAGTCGTTTCAGGTTCAAGGACATCTCTTCTTGGACATGAATTTGGGTCAAAAAATAATTGTAACACCTAGCCAACTCATATCCTTTATCTCTGAGCTCTTCCTCCCAACCAATAAATTCCTTATTCGCTTTTGAAGTCCAATGACCTTGTTTTGCAACTCTTTAGCTTGAGATCTAGGTAAAGGCCTTTTTTGAGATTCCAAAACTGCATCCTTGTCCTTGAATAAAGTTGAGCTTCCTATGATGCTATCACAAACTGCAATAAGAAAATCTAAAGTTTCACTTGGCACCTGTGCATGGTTGGTATTTGTCAACATGATATTTGAGATTATAAACAGAAAGAATTGATATCTTGAAAGTTTCAGTATTGTAGATTTCAGTTCCTGGTAACAATATGGTGTTAAAACTCTAGATTGGAAGAACTACATTTGCACGGCCATCACAAAAGAGAAAAGAATGTTGAATAAACTCGATCCATTTGTTCACTGTAGTTGCGATGCATTGCACTGCAGTTCCTATGCATCTTTTAAATTTTTAAGCAAATCCTACATTAATAGAAGTTGCAGGACGAAGAAGATGAGACACATCTGCAGACTAGTAAGAAATGGAAATAAGCACATTTGATTAAACGAGCGAATTCCTGCAAGATGATCCACTAAAATTTTGATGTGAATTGTGCTTAATAATCTCTGTACGACCGGAGATCATTGTCATTGTCACAATGGAAAGGGTGAGACTAACATGCTCCAATTGTAAGACGTGATATATGCAATTTTTGTCCAAAAGTAACGCTATATATAAGATGTATAAACTCCAGATCATTTAGTCTTTTGATGTTAAATACTCTACTTTCCACTTCTAATTCATGATATTTAAGAGATGGTTTTTAGCCAAAAATCACTGAAGAACGAGTGCTGGATTCTTTTCTGGAGATAATTATAATATCAGAGTTTGCATATGACTTTGCAGACTTTGCTAAGTATGAACGAGTGCTGGATTCATAAGGCTCTGTATTTTGCTTTGGTTTCAATTTTGATTGTTTCTGGGGTTTTTTTTTTCTCATGTCCTAAAATGATGGTACAAATGATAAATAACAGTCCATAGAGGTGCTCTTCTTAACTATACACCGGGTAACGGAAGAAAAGAAAAAAAAAAGACTTGGTTCACACTATCATAAGATACTAATAATCAGGATGCGTATCATATTTGCGTTAAAGTGATTTTAATGTCACCATGCATTATAT
This sequence comes from Nicotiana paniculata, assembly GCA_005239505.1. NCBI lineage: Eukaryota > Viridiplantae > Streptophyta > Magnoliopsida > Solanales > Solanaceae > Nicotiana > Nicotiana paniculata. Next base: position 8,856 of record ML309950.1, on the reverse strand, counting down.
ATACAATAGGTCTCCTATTGTTCCTCCTAAATTAGTACATAAGTTTGACTTGTTGGCAATAGGAAAATTATTTAAGAGTTACGAGGTCTTCGTTGAAATAGAAGCAACCGAAGGTGTCATCCCAGCCGTTGGTCAAGTTTTTCTCGTTAGCAAAGTTGACATTGATGTGGTGGAGTTGCGTCACGTCCACCATGCCGTAGTCGTCTCCTGCAGCTGCTATTTTTCGCCATATCTATTAACTGTGCTAACATAATAAATATAAAACTAGCTGCCGACTACCGCGTTTGCGATGGACTAAGATAGAAGTGTAGAACAGGGCACCAGCGTCACCTATTAGTCTGATCAACAACTAAGCTTTTTAATAATATAGGTCAACTCTATAACATTTGCTTCAACCAAAACTAAATGTGTATGTTTGTTAATTTATTAAATTAGTGTGATTATAAATCCTTTCTTTTATTGCGCTAGAGTAGCCTTTTGAAGTGGTCATCAAATTGAAACTTTGCTACATCATTTAGTTCTGTATTCAATTATACAAAAATTCAGTAAAAACAACTTTTTATTAGTTTACCGTATATTTTTCAGGATCTCAATGAATAGTATAGCAAAAAAACCTAGAAATCCTGCGAGGTTGACAGCAACTATGTTATTAACGGTATAACGCCCATGGTACGTATAACGCCCAAAAATTGGGCGCTATACATTAACGGTAACTGTACCGTTAATGTATAGCGTCCAATTTTTGGGCGCTATACTGCAAAAAGCTGACTGTGTTAGTATAGCGCCTAAAAAATGGACGTTATACATATATTTCTTATTAAATTTCGTCTTCTTCTTCAAACCGCCCCCCTCCCCAAAATTCCTCCNCCCCTCCCGCACGAGTCCGAGTCAAATTTAAAAAAAAAAAAATTGTGGCCTCCCCGTCACACAAAAGGTGTAGAACATAGGTCCCACTTTCGAGTAGAGCTTCGTATTACTGTGGGTTCACACTTCCGGGATCAGATTTTCAATCGATTTGCTTTCCGAAACACTAAATCGAGGTATTTCGATTTATTTTATGTTGAAACTTTTATAATAATGTATATTAGTTGATTTGAATGTGTTCTATTTCGTTTTGTGTTTTTTTTTTTGCGAAACTAGTAAGTATGTTAAATTTATCTAGACTTAATATTAGTGTTTTATAAAAAAAATATAAATTTTTCTGTCAATATATGCATTTATATATATGTGTTTTCATGCCGTTTTGTGTTTTATTTGTGATTAAATGTATTTATTGTTTATGTTTAGTTTAGATTATTTTTTAGTGTAATAAAATGTAGACCTTTTTAGCGTAGTAAAATGTAGACCCTTTTAGCATAGTAAAATGTAGAGCCTTGTAGCGTAGTAAAGTCTAGTATTTTAGCGTACAATTCCTTTAGTTTAAATATCTTATACTGATAGTTGAAAATGCAAATTTTATACAATTAAGTTATTAATTATACAAACACACGAAGTTATAAAACAAACACACATAATTACTAATGTTAGTTTGGTGCCGCTGGGCCTCAAAATATCGAGTCCGGAATCCATAGGTATAAATATATAATTTGTACAATTAAAAAATTAAATAATTAAAAATTATGAATTTAAATTATAAAACAAACACACGAAATTATAAAAATATTGAATTTGACACACATAATTACTAATGTTAGTTTGGTACCGCTAGGCCTCAATATCGAGCCTGAAACCCATAGGTGTGTGTGTATGTGTATATATATATATACTTTGAATTTAAATTATAAAACAAACACACAACATTATAAAAATATTGAATTTGACACACGTAATTACTAATATTAATTTGGTACCACTGGACCTCAAAATTCGAGCCCGGAACCCATAGGTGTATACATATATATATATATATATACTTTGAATTTAAATTATAAAACAAACACACAACTTTATAAAAAATATTGAATTTGACACACATAATTACTAATATTAGTTTGGTGCCACTGGGCCTTAAAATATCGAGCCCGAAACCCATTGTGTATATATATATACACTTTAAATTTAAATTATAAAACAAACACACAACATTATAAATAATATTGAATTTGACGCACATAATTATTAATGATAATTTGGTTCTACTGAAAATATCGAGCCTGGAACCCATAGGTATAAATATTGTATAACTCTAAAAATTGTGTATCTCAAAAAATTATTATTTAATTTACAGATTAAGCATACACTTAATGTTGTTTTAATATACAGTTGACGACATGGACACGCCCATAGATCCTGGCCCTCGATCGTTTGATCTATTAGTCCTACAGGGCCAACATAGATTCGATTTTATATGGGACAGACAGTTACTGGCGCAGACTTTCCGCGCTAGGAGAGTGGATGACTTCTGGGACTTTTTGAGGGATAGAGTTCTACATCCCCATGTAGTCCAGTACCTGGAGGAGTTGAGATTTTACAGGATTATAAAGATCGGCGGGATACAAGTCGACTGGGCTTTGATCACGACGTTGATTGAGCAGTGGCGACCGGAGACACACTTTCCACCTGCCCATCGGCGAGGCCACCATCACGCTGCAGGATGCTGAGGTTTTATATGGCATGCCTGCTGACGGGTTGCCCGTTTTACTGCCTATGGCCATGAGATATTATTCGCGGGCGGATTATTGGGGTATATGGTGCACAGGCTCACGGGTTTCATGCCGCAGGACGAGACTTTATCGTCTGGGGCTAGTCGTATGCAATTGGCCCCTATTAGAGAATACCTGGAGCAGATCCACGAGACTATCACCGCCGAGTCAGCNCCACAAGACTATCACCACTGAGTCAGCGGAGGTGGATATTGTACGATATACGAGGCTGTTGTTGCTTCTTCTATTTGGGGGGGGTCTTATTCCCGAACAATTCGGGGAACCTAGTGAGCCTCCGTTTTCTTCATCATATTGAGCGGTTTGAGGATATAGCCATTTACAGCTGGGGTGGTGCTGTCCTTGCGTACTTGTACAGGTAGATGTGCCGGGCTTGCATGGACACACAGAGAAACATTTGTGGTTTTTTTCCGCTTATACAGGTGACAACATATTCAAATAATATGTTCATTAGTTACAACTCTACCTAGTTAGAAATACCTTACGTCAACTTTGTATGTTAGGTTTGGGCCTGGGAGCGATTTCTGCAGTTTCAGCCACCTCTACCACAGCGACCTGTTACTGTAGCACCTCCGTTTCTCCCTCTAGCCAGGAGGTGGGTTCTCCGTCGTACACTTGAACGAGAGTATGATGCCCATCATAATCTCCCCCTCTCTAGGGATGTGTTGGATCTGCTGGATGGCGCACAGGTGAATATCCACCTAAACTTAACTGGTATAGATTAACTTAGTGTTGCGCATACTCACGGTTTGCGTTCTTCTTTGGTAGTTCATCTGGACGCCGTACATCGAGGAGTTGATCGGTACCCTTCCAGCTTATTTCTCGTCCGACCGACATATTTGGAGGACTTCTGTCCCGCTCATATGCCTCGATATTGTCGAGAATCATCCCTCAGAGCGGGTGCTTCGTCAGTTTGGCCTGCCTCAGTCTATACCGAGGCAGCCTGTCCGGCATGATTTACATTGTCAGAGGGATGATCGGTCCAGGGCGGGGGACACAATTATTGCATGGCTTAATGAGCAGATGGGTATTTGGGACATGCGAGATGAGGTGACCCCACCTATGCAGATACAGGAGGTGCTTATTAAGGATTATATGGCATGGTACTGCCTTGTTACCCGACTTTTTATTGGGAACCCCATTCATCCGGCACACGGTCGGTACGTCCCATACGTCGAGAGACACGAGGCCCTGTTTTCTGTTATTATTAATTATATACTTGTAACTTAGTGCCACATATGTAGTTTATATTTTTTACTGTGTGCAGGCGATTGGATTGCATATTGTCTATCAGATGGGACTGCATATGCAGAATCATATCTACGATCCTGTGGCCATGCAGGATTATATCATCAATTCATGGATATGGCTACCCAGACACTGCAGCGAGCTCGATCGGATCAGCGTTTGGCACACGAGCCTGATTATGTGGACCCAGCATAGTACGAGCGAGGTCGTGGTGTCCCACGAGCTGGTGGTGCTCCACAAGCTGGTGGTGCCTGAAGAGATGGTGGTGTCCGATGAGGCCAGGGTGTCGGACGACGTGGGCATGGGCGGAGATGAGGTGGTCCCCAGCAAGGGGGAGTTGAGGCTCCTGATGATGATGTTGCTGCTGCTATGGCAGGTGGCATGCATGAGACGGACATGCCGATGCATCTCACTCCAGGGACATCGCAGGTGACCCCGTCGGGTCAATTATTGATCACAGGCACGGATATTCCAGGAGTGGATTGGGGTAGATACTTCCCAGGCCCGTCTACCATTTATGAGGATCGACCTAGCCGAGATTTGCATAGTGGGCGCCGACTGAGATATGGCTCCTCATCACATGCGCAGGTATGAGTTTATTAGTATTGAATTTGAATTTGTTTTACCTGTAACTTATTTATTTTCTTTAACTTTATTAATTTAATTTTTAAGGCTTCATGGGATGCTGACGTGGCTGCGACATATGATTACCTTCAGAAGCCAGCCGAGATCATGGTAAGACAATTTAAATTGTTGTGAATTGTTATGTACTTTTCTATACTGAGCTTTCTATTCTTATGTAGCCTTCTATTGGACCGACGACCTCTTATATCGATCCTGACAGCACCACTGATACATGTCATCCGGCGCCGTATCCGGCTATAAGGAGACGACTTGATGATGATGATCCCGATAGGGTACCCAGGGGGGATGGGATGCACCTCAGGCCAGCGGCTATGTTGAGACATACCAGATGCGGGACACATTGATTCGGCCTTCCTTTTTTTTTTGTATTTGGTGTAAATAATATTTTTGTGTACATTAATAACAATATTTATATAATATACCCATTACTTTTTTGGTTTCCCTTTCGTTAGATAGTTTCATATAACAACACCAACACTAAAACTTAACTTCCAGCACAATTCAAATAAAATTCAGTACAACAAACAAGGAAAACATTACTACAACACAAACACAAGCACAAACACAAACATAGCGAGCCAATATAATAAAAATACATGATATGGGAAAAATACACTAAACACATACATGTCAATATTTAGCCCCGTCCGCCCTCATTCTCCGCTCCAACCACTTAAATTGTTCTTCCAATTTTTCTTTTTCTTCTTCTACCTCTTTCAGTTTTGTCTTCACCTCTGCAAGTTCCCGTTTATATTATTTTTTACGTTCCTTTTGGGCTTCACAATTCCATTGGGATTTTATTTTTTCTTCTTCTACCTTCTTCAGTTTCGCCTTCAACTCTGCAATCTCTCTTTTACTTCGTCTTTCATGTTCCAATTGTCTTAAACACAAATTATGAAGATGTTGCAAAGATTCTTTGTAGCATTCTGATAACATGGTTCATCAACCCATTCCTCAAAATCGCAAATAGGTTCGTCGGGAACCTTGTAAAATTGGTCCACACAGTGCTAGTAGCGGCGTACAACTCCACCACCGTCCCAACAAGATTTCATCATGCATCTTTTTCCACACTTGCACCTTGGTGTGCGAAGAGGTTGAGACATTTGTATGTTAAAAAAACCTTACTTTTAATGAAATATTTGTTATTAGTAATTTTTGAGCACACAAAATAAGTTGAATGAGCCCGTTATTTATAAGCGAGACAACACACATAACGTAGTGTTTCGCCGCGCTAAATGCACACATAACGTACTATTTAATCGCGCTATATTTTTCATGTTTAATATCATGATGTGTACAAGACAAGACAACTTTATGTCAGTTGGTCAGCCTTTTCGGTTCAACAAGACAACACACATAACATAGTGTTTAACTGCGCTAAATGCACACATAACATACTATTTAATCGCGCTATATTTTGCGTGTTAAATATCATGATGTGTACAAGACAAGACAACTTTATGTCAGCTGGTCAGCCTTTTCAGTTCGACAAGACAACCCACATAACGTAGTGTTTAACCATGCTAAATTCATACATAACGTACTATTTAATCATGTTATAATTTGCGTGTTAAATATCATGATGTGTACAAGACAAGAAAACTTTATGTCAGCTGGTCAGCCTTTTCAGTTCGACAAGACAACACGCATAACGTATTGTTTAATCGCGCTAAATTCACACATAACGTACTATTTAATCGCGCTATATTTTGCTTGTTAAATATCATGATGTGTACAAGACAAGACAACTTTATGTCAGCTGGTCATCCTTTTCAGTTCGACAAGACAACACGCATAACGTATTATTTAATCGCGCTAAATGCACACATAACGTACTATTTAATCGCGCTACATTTTGCGTGTTAAATATCATGATGCGTACAATGCAAGACAACTTTATGTCAGATGGTCAGCCTTTTCGGTTCGACAAGACAACACACATAACATAGTGTCTAACCGCGCTAAATGCACACATAACGTACTATTTAATCGCGCTATATTTTGCGTGTTAAATATCATGATGTGTACAAGACAAGACAACTTTATGTCAGCTGGTCAGCTTTTTGAGTTCGACAAGACAACACACATAACGTAGTGTTTAACCGGGCTAAATGCACACATAGCGTACTATTTAATCGCGCTATATTTTGCGTCTTAAATATCATGATTTGTACAAGACAAGAAAACTTTATGTCAGCTGGTCAGCTTTTTCAGTTCGACAAGACAACACACATAATTAACGTAGTATTTAACCGCGCTAAATGCACACATAATTTTATTAAATTATCATTTAAAAAACTAAAATGGAAAAGTTCAAATCACAATTAACAAACATAAATTTATTTCATAAATCTTGCAACATAAACAAACACAACTAATTATTACAACATAAACTCATGGATAGTTAGGCCCACTAGAAGAAAACCCACCACGAGCTTGATTAGTATTGCCACCCAAACCACCTGAAGAACATTTTCGACGGCCGTGTCCTGTTTGCGAGCATATACCACGTTTGCGCGCATAAACGGTATCACTAACATCCATTTGGTTCCGTCTACGTATTCTCTCGTTTGCACCTTTATTCGACGCAAATAGGACTTGTTGCACACCATTTTAAATGGTTCCGGCGGCCAATAATGCTCAGTACCCACTGACTGCAACTGCCCACTATATGCGTTTAGATACTTGGCAACACTACATTGTTGATCAACATAGTTGGTCTCTCCAAAATCAATACGTTGAAAACATTTTATGGCATGTGAGGCATGTGTTAGATGGACCATTTCCCACAAGAGCATAACATTGATGATTCATTTACAATATGTACATTATTCCCCCAATTTTGATGGATAGCGGTGCGAACTTCAAAAATATTTCTTTTGTTATCATACTGCAAAAATGAATGTCAATGTGCTCGTTGTCTGTATTTCTCAAATCACTTCATCGGCACTGGCATAAATTCAACACCCCTTTTCATCAATGTCGTTGCAGCTGCAGACCGTTCCATGGCTGTGACATGCAATCCTCTTGCCGACTTCAATAACCCGTTGAAAGACTCTGATACGTTTGTAGTCAGAATTCCCCATCATCTGCCACCAGCCGCATGCAAAGTCCACTTTTCAGGGTGATGTCGCATTAACCAACAATAGGCTGCCTCGTCTTCTTGCCTGATAGATTCCATGTGCCTCCGAAATTTATGTTGTTGGTGGTCTGTTGCTGCCATCCACTTCAAATCATGTAGATCCTTGTTGGGATATGCCTTCTGGAAATTGGCCTTAAAGTGCCTCACACAGTAACGGTGGTATGCATAAGGTTCTTGCCATGCAGGCAAGTTCTCCACAGAACTTAAGATACCACCGTGCTGATCAGATATTAGACAAATACCGGAACGCTATTTGACAACGTACTCTTTCAAGTGGTTCAAAAACAGCGTCCACGTCTTTGTGCTTTCATTGGAACAAACAACAAAAGCTATAGGAAATATCTGTCCATTAGCATCTACTTCCACGGCTATCAATAGCTTGATATTGTACTTTCCATAGACATGAGTGCCGTCTATGGATATTACGGGCTGGCAATGCGAAAATCCATCAATTGCTAGTTTAAACGCCTAGAACACGTAATTGAATATATATTCTGGTTTTCCCGGACTCCGCTTCCATTCAACAACCGTCCCGGGGTTAAAGTGCTGCAGTGCGGCCATGTACTTTGGCAGAGATGCAAATGACTTATCCCAGTTACCGTAGACAATTTCAAATGCTCGTTTGCGTCCGAGAAATGCCTTTCGTTTGGTAATGGTATGACCATATTCTTGGTGCACTGATGTAATGAACTCTTTGATTTTATACCTTATGGACGCTTCGAGGTGCGGAATAAGTACAAGAGAAATCAAGCCAATGTCCAAGTTGAAGTGATTCCCGTTGAATGTGTCCATTTCGCATGTGTGGGTGGGAATGTATTTACCCACTTACCACAGACCTGTCTTCTTTTTGGTCGCACGCATCATCCAATGATATGGACAAAACCACATGCGGCAAACAACCTTGTATACCAAAGGACTTTTAACTCCCATACCTGCATCTCACGACACTCTTGTATGTTGTGCATTTTACAAGCCCTGTTAACGCGCACTTTATCAGCAAAAAGCATGCCCTTTGCAAGCACCGTTGGTCTAGACTCATCCCACATTACTGTCCGAATTTCATCAAAATCCCTTGTGAGAGTTTCCACATTGGGCATTCTTGGCAAGTTATTAATGTAAGGAATATCTCTTGAATGAAACGGCACTTCAGACTCGTACACT
>MDKI01109018.1:0-15665 GCA_005239505.1 Nicotiana paniculata | reverse complement strand
CCCAAAAAAAAAATGGACCAACTCTAGAAGAAGAAAAAAACTAACCAAAAGATGCTAATTTTGTCTAAATCTACGAAACGAAAGTAAACCAACTAAGACTTTTAGTGAGGGGAAATTCTATTCTTGATTTGTGACCTCTGCTCTGATAGTTGAGTTATGTGCTTATGCTGACTTAGACAAAGCACCTTCCACGCGAAAATAAAGTTATTCACGAATTATATTCTGAAGTAATTAGTACTATATTTGCAGGATTTAGACATTTCATTATGTTCATAAAATGATGCTTTATCCGCCGATTAACTTATTTTTTATCCATAATATATATGGGTCAGATCGTATATTTTATCCGTTTTTGTGACAGTTTGCCACCCCTAATTACAACCTTTCTAATAACATGCCCTCACATTACGGCCCCTCGTAATCAGGAAAGAAACGAACATAGAATTAAGAATATCTCCATTTTCTGTTTTGATCCCGGAACATTTGCAGCTCAATGTTGAAGTTCTGTAATTGCAAATTGTCCGTAGGATCGATAACTACGAATTGCATATTTTCTTATTCTTTTCCCTTTGAGAACACAGCTAAATGATTTTTACAATATTTTCTTATCTTATGGATCGTCGCTGCCAGCATGCAAGTCACGTTGGTTTGATCTACTTTGTGAATGGGGCGTATAAAATTGGTTGAGATAATCGCAACACTGAACACACTACATCATCTGTCTTCTCCCGTTTAATTACACAATGTCATAGGCATTTTAAAAGAAAATTACCATCTTGCATCTAATTGTTAATCTCATTTTTTTTAAAGAGAGAGTTTAAATTTTATGCATTGACTTTGTAAAAGATAATTTTATCCACTTCTGGTGTTCAATACTTCAGCATAACACATGTTTAACGATGTCACATTATTATCCATTTCTAGTATTCAATACTTTAGGAAATGCTTCCATAAATATATACTAGTCTATTTATAGATTTAACAAAGATATTAGGAGTATAATTTACATATCTTTTCTTCTGAGTGAAATTTAGGTTGCCACCTAGCTACGTCCTACTACTAAGATTGTTATTCAGTACTTTTCAGTTTGCCTACCATCAATATATTATTTTGCACTAGGAGTCAAACATTTTAGACCTTGTTCTAGTATAATTCCCTCTGGTATAATGGTGATTTATTCATGTAATAGCTTATAATATAGGATCCTACTGTTGTTGTTGTTGTAATTGATTTTACTCTTGCTTGTGTACATAATGAAAATAATTAGTTTGTGGCTCTTCATCTTAGTTTGGACCTCATTGCGTGCACCGTTTTTGCTTGTTGATGAGCATCAGACAGATCACAATAATTTTCACAAATAATATATAGAATCGATCAGCTCATCATTAAAAATAACAAACCATAAATCAATTAAGTTCTTGTAAACTGTCAGAATTCAGAGTTGTATACAAAATAATGGAGATAACGAGAAATTGTTAAAACCCTTTAGCAGGTTGAGTTCCAGAAAGGAACTTATTACATTTGAATATTTGATCAACAGAATGGTTAGTTGCCGTGGATATATAAGATAATAAGCGGTCTAAAAAGCAGTAAGTATTAATTTATAGGCACCATTACAAAATTGCAATATTTGTGCATGCCCTATATTGTATGATAACGCTGTCAATCCAACACCGCCATTGCTTGAGCTTTTCAAGGTCTATCATTTTGGAATGCCAATCCTCAGATCGAGACCAAGGTCCATTCCATTGTATGCAATGGGAGCATACATCCATAGATCATCAGAGCTCAAAAGCTGCAGATACCCAAACATTAGTGGTATAGACATTATTTAACAGCGAGTTTATAATAAGTCTAATTTGGTTAGTTATTTAAAAGAGTCTCATCCCACCCTCACTAAGTTATTTCTTCATGCCCACATAAAATGATAAGACTTTCAATGCTTTTATGGCTATCTCAGGCACATTCTTAATGGATTGTAATAATTTGTGAAGGGAAAATAAATCTTACCTTGATTTGGAGTTGTAAAAATTTGACATACAGGACAGCCTCTTCAAGCATGGTACTAATGTCAACCTGTCATCAAATTATAAATATTTTGCTTTTTAGGTTCCCATTCTCTCAGCAGATAACATGATCACTAATACAGTTTCACTTACCTTAGTTCCGTTAGGGATGAGACTCTGCAAGGTCTTTAATTTCTCATTAATTCTCTCTCTTCTTTTCTGTAACATTCAAGGGAAAGAAAGATTCTTAGACATAACTGACTGTATACCTATCTAATACAAATACTCCCTCCATTTAACTCTGGAGACGGAGTCTCTGAACAAAGAAAGACTTTATAACTTACACCCTTAGAACTAGTTACTTATGCCATAACATTATTATGGATATAATAGCATGTCTTTTAAGGTAAATTATAAACTTTAAAGTTAAAAATATTTCAAAATATATAAAGTTATCCTTTTCTAAACGGACCAAAAAGGACGAAGGAGTGCCACATAAACTGGAAAGTAATAGGCAGTTACATACCCTGGCGTACAAGCTCTGGGGGTCAGTTGCTGAACCCCTGCTGGCTCTGGTTTTTCTGGTCAATTCATGAGAAACATTAACAGATTCATCCTCTGAGCAGCAACTGATCATAGAGTTCTGCCTCTGAAGCACTGCCTTCTCAAGCTTTGCGCTTCTCTTGTTCTTCGGGACCTACAACAGAAAAATGAGATCATCAGGGAACCACAAAAAATGGTAAATCACGTAGAAAGGTCTCAAATTTCAACCAAACTTACATGCCCAGGCCCATGCAACCGGCATCTTTTCTTGGAGCTCTCTGATGAACAACTATACATTTTATCTTCAGGAAATTGTTCATAATCTCTTCTTCCAAGCTGCAAACCATTTCCATCAAGAACAGCTTCAGGCATGTTTTCATTGTACTCCAGGCTGTCATTGCTCACATCTCGGTTAAAGAAATCATCCGCTTCAATTGGGTTGATTTGACCTTCCACTAGACCATATTCCGTTGTTATTGAACTATCATTTCTCATCAAGATAGGGCGCGAGTAGTAACTTTCATGACTCCGAGGGGGAAAACAAGAACCACTACCACCACTATACATACTATTGTTAGTGTCATTTGAAGAATAAAATGGAACTTCTCTCGCTGCTCCCATGTTCAACGTTGATTCATGACCAGTCCAATAAGTGGAGGAGACTCCACTACAATATGGTAGTTCATTTGGAAGTGAACAGTTACCAAGTAGCTGTGCCATAAAATCAGCCTCCTCGGTTAAACACATTCCACTGAAGGAGCTCCATTCCCCTGATATTGATGCCACAGGCTCCATACTGTTATTACAACTAGAGCTTGAAGAAGATGGAGTTGTGCTATATGAAGAAGTTGTGCTATTTAACTGCTTTATAATAGAGAAGCTCAAAATTGTGGATGCTTGGAAATAGTGGGAGATAGAGGCACACATATTTATACCAACACAAATACGAGGGAATGATAGGATGGATTGACTTTGATTGGTATATCAATATAAAATATTCTAAGGACTCAGCAACCAAGAATATCTAATAAGCAGAATATGCCCCAACCTCTTTTAAAATAGTACTAATTGATATTTTTTTGTCCAAAATACAACAAGACAGACTTTGTTCAACCAGTTATGACCTAAACGATACAACCCTTGATGGGATATATAAAAACACAACATCTGATTAGGCAATCATTGAGAAAATGATTAAAGTATTACTCAGTTACTATCTTATCATTAGGAAAAGGTGGAAGTGAAATCGAAGGAGATTGAGAATCATACCTCGGAGAACGTGGGGGTCTTTTTCAGTACATTATAAAATAAAACCAACGAAATAGGAAATATACACATCATGGTGGTCTATTGACATTTACTCTTCAAGTGTTAAATAATGCTTAACTGTTAAAGTACAAATTACAAAAGGGACTGGATCCCTGATAGCTAAACTTTAAGCAAAAGATTGGATTTGATAGAGGGACTCCCTCTATTTACAATTAAATAAACAATACTTAAGCTCTCAGTTCAGAATCCCGCTCCGCTTCTCCACTTCGCTCGCTATCTGAAATTGTTCAAGGAAAACTAATTAGCCGAAGAAAATGACTAATTTAATAGAGCTGTGATAATTTATATGTATGCACTTATCTTTTACTCCAACCCTAATTTTCAACTGCATATCAGTATGGATAAAATTGACGCGGGTTTTAAATTTTAAAAATTAATTTAATCTTATGATTAAAAATAAATATTAATTAATCATGATTAAGTGATATATGCATAATAAATACCTTGCATTGTTTAGTTTGACTTAAATACCAAATACCGCTATAATTTTAACCTGAAAAGAACTGAGTTCAAGGTAGTAAACTATGATCTTTTTTTTGACTTAATGAAAACAAGCAAGCTGAAATTTTATAAGTTGCCTTATACGCTAACAAAATCTGTATGAGTTCTTAAGAAGGGAGTCTGAGATAATTCTTTCCGTGTCAACTCATTAGTAATTCACACCAAAAGGAAAAGCACTAAATGAGAGGAATTTTGAAGTGATATTTGTTTAAGAGAATGATTGCGCAGTCCATGCGTTTTATTGTATAATTTTTATTTCTCCAATTTGAGTATAGGTTATCACTAAAGAAGCTGAATTTACTACTATTTCTTTTACATATACATTAAGAGAAGTGGGAATTAACTTCCCGTCACCAAGACTGTTTACGGTAAGAACGGCTCGCCCTTCGCTAATCGAGATTGGATCATGATAGGCCACGGTTTGACCTCGTGTTATATCGAGTCTCAATATGAAGTTAGATTGCTGAACCCTTAATTCGGGGACCGATCAAGAACGAAGATCAACCAAGATCCATACCGAGCGGAACGGAGATCGAGTGAGATGGCCTACCTAGTCAAGTAACGGTAAGCCGAAAAATCCGTGATCGGGCGAAGATCACGGCGGGAATCACGGCACGTATCAAGACGAGGTAAGTTAATTAGCCAATCATGAGATTTGTACTGTATTTAGAATTGTACCATAAGTAGAACTCATCTACTATATAGGGGAGGGGGGGGGGGTTTAATCATTTGTAAGGGCATCATATTCACGCAATACAACACAATATACTATATTTTTCTCTTAAGCTTTCAATATTCTGTTGCTTTGTTCATATTTTTCGGTAGAATACTCGTTTGGTTAGAGGGCGACCTAACTCGAGGGCTAAAGATGCACATCTCATTTGGTTTGCTTTATTTTTATTTACTGTCAATTTCTAATATCAATTTATACATTTTCTCAGTTTGTGCCAAGTGAAATCACGTATCCTTAAAACCACCTATAAATTAAATTGTTATCTTTTTTTAGGGTAAACATTTTTGCGCCCATCATGGGGCCAAGGATAATAGTGATTTCATGGTACTAACTTTTGTAACACACACTATTTTATACTTGTTCTTGTGAGTATCTTTTATTCTAGGATCAGCATGTCGAACTCTCAAGCAGTGCCCACACACATTGACAAATGGCCTTGGGTTCCACGGCAAGCACGACAACATAGCCGCCCCAGGGAACGAAGTACCTCCAGTTGACCTCGACGATGGAGTCTCGGCCGTAGACCCAATCGACGCCAGTTCCCATAATGCCATTAATGCAAATCTGGCTGTCGACCCCGAGAATAGGGTCCACAGAGACGTTCGATCAGTCGGTTAGAACGCACAAGGCGGTGAGGAAGGCGGGATCAGTCTTCCAATGATATTTGAAATGTTGCAAGCTCAACAAGCTATAATAGCACAACTCCAAAATCAGAACCCTACATCGAGCAGGGTCGAGCCCGAGCCATCGCAGGAAGTTGTTCATAGGGCCAAATTGGTGCCAAGAAGATCAAAAGAAAATGAATCAGGGACCGACTTTGCTATCATAAAGATGCTCGAGGAGATGACAAAGCGATTTGAATCGGGGGAGAATAAGTTTGAAGCAAATGACAAGAAGGTGGAAACCTATAACTCCAGGGTTGATCAAATACCGAGGGAACCACCTTGAAGGGTTTGTATACAAAGAAGTTTGTGTAAAATCTCTTCCCCCCGAGTGCGGCTCCTAAACATTTTCCAAAAAAGTTCTACATGCTGGAAATTCCTAAGTAAAATGGAACGACCGACCCCAACAAGCATGTCAATTTGTACATATGTGCAATTAAGGGGAACGATCTGGAGGACGATGAGATCGAGTCCGTATTGTTGAAGAAATTCAGGGAGACCCTACCAAAGGGAGCAATGATATGGTACCATAATTTTCCACCCAACTCCATTGATTTTTTTCCATGCTCATAGATTCCTTCGTTAAAGCACATGTCGGAGCCATAAAGGTCGAGACTAGGAAGTCGGACCTCTTCAAGGTAAAGCAGAAAGATAAAGAGATGCTCAGAGAGTTTGTGTCTCGGTTCTATATGGAACGCATGGATCTACCTTCGGTTGCCGATGATTGGTCCGATCAGGCCTTCACTCAAGGATTAAAAGCTTGGTGGCCTCACTACAATTAAAGTAGAACTTGATCGAATATCCAGCAGTCACCTGGCCCGATGTGCATAATCGGTATCAGTCGAAGATTAGGGTTGAAGACGACCAGTTGGGAGCTTCTTCCAGGCCCGTTTATCCTATCAGGCCCGTCGATAGAGTAAAAAGGGATATTGATAAGAAACCACGGTCAAACAAGGACCGTTACTAGCCATACAACGGAGATCGAAGAAACAACGGACCTGGACGCAACCCCATTCGAGGTGATAGGAGAAATAATCAAGGTTAGAGATCTCGAGGACTCATGAGCAAGAGTGGTTTCGATAGGATTGCCGAGCCCAAAGAGGCACCACGGCTGTCAGAATATAATTTCAACGTTGATGTGTTAGCTATCGTGTCATCCATCGGGCGCATCAAAGACATTAGGTGGCCTCGACCTCTGCAGACCGATCCGGACCAGAGAAATCCTAATCAAATGTGCAAGTATCATGGCATCCATGGCCATAGAACAGAAGACTACAGACAACTAAGGGAGGAAGTATCCCGGTTGTTCAATGAGGGGCACCTTCAGGAATTATTAAGTGATCGGGCTAAGAACCACTTCAAAAACAGAGATTCAAACAGACAGAACGAGCAACAGGAGACGCAACACGTGATCTACATTATTGTTCGAGGGGTCGATATTCCTCAAGGGCCTTTATTTAAGCACACCAAGGTGTCGATCAAAAGGGAAAAGTGAATTCGGGATTATGTACCACAGGGGACCTTGTCTTTCAATGACGAAGATGCAGAGGGGATCTTACAACCCCATAACGATGCACTGGTAATATCGGTTCTTATAAATAAGACTCAAGTTAAATGTGTTTTGATTGGTCCAGGTAGCTCGAGCAACACCATTTGATCGAGGGTCGTGGAACAGCTCGACCTACAGGATCAAGTTGTACCCGCGCCCGTAGTACTTAACGGCTTCAACATGGTATGGGAGACCACCTAAGGCGAAATAACTTTGGCAGCTAACGTGGCCGGGACCATCCAAGAAATGAATTTCCATGTGATTGAGGGTGACATGAGGTATAACACCCTATTCAGAAGGCTGTGGATCCATAACATGAGGGCAATACCCTCGACCCTTCACCGGGTTTTGAAGTTCTCGACACCAAAGGGAGTCAAAATGGTCTACGGGGATCAACCCGCCGCCAAGGAAAGGTTTGCAGTCGACGAAGTGATACCAATATCGGCACTCTTTGGAACCTACATGCTGATGCTCACAATTTCTATAGAAATACCAGTGATTTGGAGGAGATCTCTCGAAAAGTATTTAGTGCACATTTCGGTCAACTCTCCATCATCTTTCTTTGGCTGAGCGGCATGTATACCACGATGATAATTTTTCTAATTATGAAGCGTGGCTAAGTCTCACCAACAAAAGATCATATTCAAAGGGAAAACATGAGGCCAAATAGAAACCACAGACACCGACCTCGACCCAATCAGAGAAACAGGGGAATGAAGAGGATGATGATTACGGGGTCCCTCAGTTTTTCATAGTCTCCGATGATTCCACGCCACCAAGTCGATGGTCGAAAAGCTGGAACAAGTCACACTAATCTAACATCAGCCTGAACGAAAGGTATACTTGGGCTCGGGGCTACCCCCGAGCTCAGGGAAAAGCTTATTCAATTCCTTAAAGCTAACATGAATTGCTTTGCTTGGTCCCATCTCGATATGACAGGGATCGCGCCGAAAATCACCACTCAGAAACTAAGTCTGGATCCGAAATTCCATCCGGTGAAGCATAAAGAAGACCCTAGTCTGAAGTCAAGAGTGCCTTCATGAAGGATGAGGTAACCAAAATTCTTAAAGTAGGATCCATTCGGTAAGTAAAGTATCCCGAATGATTAGCAAACATAGTGGTAGTCCCTAAGAAGGGAAATAAACTTAGAATGTGTGTAGATTACAAAGACTTGAATAAAACATGTCCCAATGATTCTTTTCCTTTTCCTAATATCGATCATATGATCAATGCCACGACCGTCCACGAGATTTTCAGTTTTCTCGAAGCACATTTTGGGTACAACCAAATACAGATGAACCCGGAAGATCAGGAAAAGACTTCGTTTATCATTAAGTACGACACCTACTGTTATAGTATAATGACATTCGGACTAAAAAATACTTGTGCAACTTATCAATGCCTAGAAAACCAGATGTTCAAAGAACAAATAGGAAAATCAATGGAGGTTTATATTGATGACATTTTAGTTAAGTCCCTGCGAGCAGAAGACCATTTGAAGCAATTGCAGGAAACTTTCAGTATACTGAAAAGGTACAACATGAAGCTCAACCCAGAAAATGTGCATTCGGGGTCGGCTTAGGAAAGTTTCTCGGCTTCATGGTATCTAATCGAGGAATCGAGATCAACCCCGATAAAATCAAAGCAATCGAGGACATCACGGTGGTACACAATGTAAAGGTCGTGCAGAGACTAACGAGGTGCATAGCCTCCCTGGGACGGTTCATCTCGAGTTCCTCAGATAAGAGCCATCGATTCTTCTCGTTACTGAAGAAGAAGAATAACTTCATGTGGACTCCGGAATTCCAATAATTCCTAGAGGAGCTAAAACGATACTTATCGAACTCGCCGGTGCTTCACATGCAAAAATGAACGAGCAACTTTACTTGTATTTAGCAATATCGGAGATAGCGGTAAATAGAGTCTTTGTCCGAGAAGAACAAGGTACACAATTCCCTATTTATTATGTTAGTCAGACCTTAGGTGAGGCAGAAACTAGGTATCCACATTTAGAAAAATTGGCGTTCACTTTAACAAGCGCCTCTAGAAAACCAAAAAACCATAATTTCAATGACATCGCATATGTGTTGTAACAACTTATCCACTTCGAAATATTTTGCATAAGCCCTAATTTTTGGGCCGGTTGACCAAATGGGCCGTAGAAATTAGCGGGTACGATATTGAATATCGACCCCGCACAAACATCAAATCTCAAATCTTGGCAGATTCCGTGGTTGACTTCACGCTGGCCCTCGTACTCGAGGTTGAAGGAGAACTGTTAGTAAAATCGGGCACATCCTCGGGAGTTTGGACCCTCTTCATGGACGGAGCTTTGAACGTAAAAGGGCCCGGGCTCGGCATCGTGCTAAAACCACCCACAGATAACATAGTTAGACAATCTATCAGAACTATGAAATTGAATAACAATGAGAGCGAATATGAGGCCATGATTGCAGGGCTAGAACTAGCCAAAGGCTTGGGAGCGGAGATGATCTAAGCCAAATGTGACTCCCTCCTTGTTGTGAACTAGGATAACGGGACTTTTGAAGTTGAGAAGACCGGATGTAGAGATACTTGGATAAGATACAGGTAACTCTACACCGATTCAACGAATGGATGTTGCAACATGTACCTCGAGATCAGAATAGTGAGGCCGATGCACTCGCAACCCTAAGGTCATCGATCGAAGATAACGAACTCAATTCGGGGGTTGTCGTACAACTCATGAGATCGGTGGTCGAAGAAGGCCATGCCGAGATAAACTCCACAAGTTTAACCTGGGATTCGAGAAAAAAATACGTAGAGTATTTAAAGAACGGGAAGCTCCCATCAGATCCGAAAGAATCGAGAGCTCTGCCCACAAAGTCACCACGATTCACCTTATTCGAAGACGGAAAATTGTTCAGAAGAATGTTCGATGGTCCGTTAGTGATATGTCTAGAACCGGGAGATACCGAATACCTTCTAAGGGAGGTCCACGAGGGCACTTATGGAAATCATTCTGGTGCCGAATCATTGGTCCACAAAGTGATCAGATCCGGATACTACTGGATCGACATGGAGAAAGATGCAAAAAGTTTGTTCAAAAATGCGACAAGTGCCAAAGGCATGCACCAATGATTCATCAACCCGGGGAATTACTCCTCTTGGTCCTGTCCCTTTGGCCATTCATGAAGTGGGGGATGGACATCGTCGTCCCTCTTCCATCGGCCCAAGGTAAGGCTCAATTTATTTTATTATGACTTATTATTTCTCTAAGTGGGTTGAAGAACAGGCTTTCGAGAAAGTCAGGGAAAAAGAAGTCATAGATTTTATTTGGAACCACATCATATGTCGATTCGGGATGCCCTCCGAGATTGTGTATGATAATGGAAAGCAGTTCATCTTAAGAAGAGACTGACCAATGCCAAAGGGAAATGGGAGGAAATCCTACCCGAGGTTCTTTGGGCATACCGCACAACATCGAAATCTAGTACCGGGGCTACCCAGTTCTCATTAGTTTATGGCACCGATGCTCAAATACCGGTCGATATCGGAGAACATAACATCAGGTTTCGATATGCAATGGAAGAATCGAAATAACGAAGCCATGAATACGAGCCTAGAACTGTTGGATGAAAGCGCGAAGCCACCCTCGTCCGATTGGCCGGTCAAAAATAACGGATCGAGAGATAATACAATCGAAGAGCCAGTCTTCGACATTTTAACGTCAGGGACTTGGTGCTAAGGAAATTCACCCTCAATACCCGAAATTCAAACGAAGGGAAATTGGGTCCGAACTGTTAAGGACCATACCAGATTCTCGAAGTCACCCGAAAAGGATCCTACAAGCTAGGAACGATGAATTGGAACAACTACCGAGCAATTGGAACGTATCTCACCTAAAATGATATTACTGCTAAGGTACAACCCTTTTCTATTTACTTTTCTTTTAAACTAACAATTGCAGGTGGTCAACAAGAAACGACGATGGATTTATCGACATGAAGTCTTTATGTATGAAAGCATGCATTGCACTCTTTTTCTTTAGACCGGTTTTGTCCCAAATGGGTTTTCTGGTGAGGTTTTTAATAAGGCAACCATAGATCGTGCTAACTTAGAATCAAAGGCCGATTACAAATCGGTACCAAAAACTGTATTAACAGTATCCGAGATTTCTCTACATCAACATTGAATATTGGGAGGGGGGGGGGGGAATTACCCTCGGATATCGAATTGCTATAGCAAGGAAATTATTTCAAAATGGTAGGTCTCGATAGGTAGGATTTACTGTAAGGGCCAAATGCTCAAAACAAACCGTACCCACATAGATTGCTCGTGCCCTGACATAAAACATGTATGCATGTATGACCATTTTTGACAAAAATAAAGAGAAGTATTGTCCTTGCAACTATCTTATGTGTTGGAAAACTTTCCACTTCCCGTACTTTAGATCTTTTAAGAAAATTGGCTCAAGGGCTGATTTTAATCAAAGTTCGGATAATCACTCCCTCACTCGGGGACTGTCGTATGGAAACCAACTTCGAAATAAATCGAGTTATCAAAATATCGGGGATGTAAGACCTATCAGGCAACCCCCAAATTTTAAAGGCCACGACCATACCCACTCGGGGACTGTTATGTTAAGCAAGCTCACTGGGCTACACCTGAACTAAAAGGCTACAGCGAGTTTAACACGGTTCGGAGATATCCGAACCCAGTAACAAAAATAGGCCTTCGAAAAAGAAAAAATTCTTTCACAGCCGGTTCTAAAGGCTACCCTCGGCACAATCTTAAACTTAAGATATTTTTGGGAGAAAAACTTCGGTAACTTCGGACCTCAATAATGCCTTAACCTAGAAAGGAGATAAAGGTGAGGTTTGTTCGAACCCTCAAACACACCACGTTATTTCATGCTAAGAAATTCCAACCTTTGTAAATAAGATTATAAATCAAAGGGAAAAATTTTTAGAGCCGAAAAGGGTAGAAAGCCTTATATATATATATATATATATATATAAACGATCTTTTTGCAAAGGCCAGATCGGCGAAATACAAAATTTACAACGGCCAAAATGGCCTCGAGAAGGACACGATAGGGATACTTTTACTTCGAGTTTGAGAGATAGTTTTCCCGCTCGACTAGAAAGCCTAAGGGAGACTTTAATCCAATTTCGAACATTCACTCAAGGATTACCGATCAAAATTGATCGAGGGTAGTACTTAATATCGATCCTTACCATCTCAACCCTAGAACTCTAAATAAACTTCATAATTTTATGCTAAGGTGCTCTGACCTTTGTATATATCAAAAAATTAAAAAACAACAGTCTTAGAAGCCATGGAAAAGAAATTATTTTATATATTCATCAAAACCTTTTACAAGGGCAACACAGCCCGGTGGAAGTTCTTTAAAAAGGCCGAAGCGGCCTCAACAAAAATACAAAAAACTATTTGAAAGCCTAAGTGGCCTGGTCATCTCAGGGAGTGGCATCTCTGCCCTCGCGATCTTCTTCACTTTCAAATTCACTTAAGCTTTTAGATTCGTCATCATCATCGGGATAAGCTAATTTCCTAGCTTCAGCTTCGAGCTCCTTAGCGTTTTCGATCTTGGTTGTGAGGTCAAAGCCATGAACATGGATTTCCTCAATGGTATCCCTTCAAGATTGACATTTGGCATGCTCGGCGACCCCCTTTGCTCGAACCTAAGTGGCCTCAACAACCTCCTTTTCTCGAATCTGAGCGGCTTTGGCATCAACCCAGTAAACAGCCACCACTGCATCATCATCAACCTTGGTTGCCTTAACCTCTGATTTGGTCGCTTCAAGCTCCATGACCAGGTTCTCCCGAACAGAAGCTACTGAACCCAACTGGGACTGGAGCTCCTCGATTTTCTCGGCCTGCACCAAGATTTTCTCTTTCATACTTCGAAGCTGGATTTCAACCAATGTCAGTTGGGCCCGGGCAGTCTCCTTTTCTGAGGCCAGGCTATCCATGTTCTTCTTCCATTCTTCAGCCTCAGTTTTTACTACATCTACTTCTTCACGGAGTTGTCCGATCACGTCACGATTTTGTTGGACTTGTGGGTTTTAACCATTAGCCACCACACCCGAGTCACCATCATTAACTTTAAAGATTCTTCTTACCTGCTCGGCCAGTTCAGCTTGTTCTTTCTGAGTCATTTCTAGCTCTGCCCGGAGGCCTTTATCTTCCCATTCTCTTTGCTCACTGAGAAGCTTGAGGGCATTTTTTTCTCAGTAAGCCCTCGGACCTCGGCCTCATATCGGCTCGACTAACCTAGGAATCGGATAAAATCTTCGTGATGAAGCACCGACGCCTACATGCACAGAAAATGGGGTTATATAAAAATAACGCACAAGTGCAAAGAATTGACATCGTTAAGGAAATCTGGGGTTACCTGATTTAGTGCCTGCTGAGCTTCACTGAAAAGGCAGGGTGCTTCCACCTCATCCATTTTAGCTTGGTCTTCTTCGGTTACCAAGCACTGAAGATAGCTGGCCACCCCTACGGGGGCAGAAAGGATACGAGCATCCTCTGGAACCGAAATGATGACCGATCGCTTTCGGTCAAGGTATATGCTTGGGGTTGGGAATTGGTCGATCAACTTAGGGCATGAGGAAGTTTCACTCGTTCCTGAACTCTTCCTCTACACCTCTAAGTTACCTAAGCCGGAGAAATCCTCCACCCCGACAAAATAGCCACGGAAAGGGTCTTCCGATCCATGAACCCCTTCACCATGGCAAGCCTCCACCGCATGAGCCTCCTTGATCATCGAATCAGTGAACGAAGGAAACAAAGGGGGAATCTACGATATCTATCACCTAAAGTAATCTTTTGGGGCACTGCCTTCATCTCGGGGGGGCCTCGAGCATGGTTTCTACACCAGCATCCACCGCCTCCTCGATAGACTTCTCACCTCGAGGCGAAGCGTCTTCAACTCTTTCTGGCTCGGGGACTTTGGCCGAGGCTTCCTTTCCGAGCTCTTCAAGTTGAGGCAGAGTAGTTTCAGCTCCCACTGGATCGGGGATTTCTTGAGCGTCGACACCAACCCGCACTCGGGCCACCAACCCGGTTCTTCTTCTTCTTCTTCTTCGGACTCATCCTGTCACGACCCAAATTCCCAACCTTAGGGATCGTGATGGCGCCTAACACTACACTTGCTAGGCAAGCCAATGTTAGAACTCGAATAATTTATTTCCTTAATTTATTACTTAAGCACAAATAAATAACTTCCAAAGGAACTTAATTAGAATAATTTACAAGAAAAATAAAATAAAATAATAATAACCATTTAAATAAAACGGATCACGAACTAATTTTGTAAACAACTCTAAGACTACCCGAGGGCCTGGTGTCACAATCCACGAACTACTAAGAATACTACAAACAATGGTCGAAAGAAATTGTGTAACTGTTCTGAATATACTAAAACAGTTTTATAAAAATAGGAGAAGACTCTCGGGATCTGCGAACGCCAGCATATATACCTCGTGTCTCCGAATAAATAGATGGCTGCTCTAAAAATCTCTACTGCTGGCTAGTACCTGGATCTGCACAAAAGAGTGCAGAGTGTAGTATCAGTACAACCGACCCATGTACTGAGTAAGTGTCGAGCCTAACCTCGGCGAAGTGGTGACGAGGCTAAGGCGGGGCTTTAACAATAAACCTGTGATATTAATATATATATACGATAACACAATAAAACAATTCTACATGACAAGAAAATATATCTGAGACAATAATTATAAAACAGGAAGGAAATCTAAACACATCAATTTAAATACTGCAACAATAATAAAGTAACACAACCGCCTCTTTTAGGCCTCAGCTATAACCAATCCTCAACAATTTTCAAGTTTTCAAACTTTATCTTTGAATAAAAGTAGTGCCAAAATATGAAAATAGTAATATAAAATAAAAGGTTTCACATCTTTGTTTTTCAAGAAAACAAAACAATAAAAATAAACATTTAGCTTTTCAAATATTTATTTTCTTTGAAAATCAGTAAAAATATAAATGTCCTCACTTATCGCTCCTTGTTGCGGGTGCAACCCGCTCCCACCTGTCCTCCCTTATTGCTCCTCCCTAAATATATCACCCTTATTGCTCATGTTGCGACATGGAACCCGCTCCCACCAGACATATAAAAAACTTTCACAATTCAGGCCAAGCCTTTCACAATATTGTCATTTCCACAATTTCAAACAGAAAATCGTATAGCTCGTAAGCTTTAACCAATATGATTTCACAATAAAACCAACCAGAATATAAGTAAACAGCATAACGCTGTCAATCCAGCTCAGTCTTTATATACTAAGATAAACTCAAGAGAACAACCAACA